>JAEAOA010001226.1:2167500-2462500 GCA_016746295.1 Potamilus streckersoni
ATATATATATATATATATATATAATTTATTACATACTTTATAAAGTTTATTAAATATTTTATAACTTGTTTGAGATATATCATTTATCAGATAGTTGATGAAGTTTAAAAAATATCTTTAAAAATAAATGCGAGTAGTATCATCTAGACAGAGTTAATTCAGAAATCTAATGCATTTTAGAAGATATTCGTAAACTTTTAAGATATAGTATACATTCTATAAAGTACAAGTTTTCTTAGGGGCCCCGAGTGGCCGAGTGGTCTAAAGCGCTGTCCGTTACGGATCACTGCCATCTCACCTCTGTTTGCGTGTGTTCGAGTCTAGGATTCGGCTAATGTAGATATGTGAGAAAGCTTGCCAGTAGCTTCTCGTGGGTCGGTGGTTCTTTCCGGTGATTTCCCGGTTTCTTCCTCCACCATTAATACTGGCCGCCATGAATAGCCTATCGTGTGCTGAAAAATGGCGTTAAGCCCAACAACAAACAAACAAACAAACAAGTTTTCTTAGATGACTTGTTTACTTGAAATACGAAAGTGAAGTCTAGTATATAGCGGTAGTAAATAGAGCATGTTAGACAAGAATGATTTAATTAAAACGAGAGTTGATAAAAACAGAGAAATCACCAAATCATTGACGCCATGGAGGATCGGTAGCTACATACATTTTCATCAATTTCTTTTAACAGGCAGATGTATCAACTAGATAAACTTCACGTACAAGTTGTTCACTACCACTGAGTTTCATTCTTGTTACATGACGCCACGACAAGAAATTTCTGACAATGATTAAAAGTGGCAGAGAACAACATTTTATTTCATACACGAAAGTAGTACGTTTCACTTGTAATAACATCTCTCACTATCATCATCTTGGAAGAGGACTAGAGGACTTTCGAACCGTGTACTGTTGTATGTGTATCGCTTGTAACTGGGAATTAAAACATTTTTTTTGCTGCAATACAGGTAGTATGCCAAGTACAAAGTACACAATTATATGGAATGAAATTCATACAAAGTTAGACAAGGCAAAATCCACCCGTTTCATTTTCTTTGCCGCCACTATTCTTTGAGTTGTTTAGTATCATAACTTTCTTGTCCTTTTCCTATATACTCCATATGTAATCTTCCATTTAATTTCTTTATTATTCTCTTCTCGCCAGTTAACTTTTTTGTTTTGTGTAATGGAGAAGATCTTTGGATGTTTCTGGGAACTTTGTATAATGGAGAAGAACTTTTGATGTTTCTGGGAACTTTGTTCGTATCCTTTTGCAGACATTACTTTGAGGGCAAGAAAGAAAAATTAAAGCTGGAATGTCAAAACAATCACGCGGTTACACATTTAGAAACATTGCGACGGAATAATACATTTTGTAAAAATGTACTACATCGAAATATCCTCTTTAGCATAATTTCTGCCATTGACACTTATTGAAGGTTTTACCCGACTAATAATCCGGGACTCAGTACACACATCTTCAAATCAATCTCTGACAATAGTAGCAATATCTGGCAAAGTTCAAACGATATTAACATTACGCCGTATGCTTACTTTGGGACTTGCATGGGATCAAACTGGTATGGAACATTTTACGTCTCCATTTAAAAATGCTTTTCAACACTGCGTGTGGTGACCAACTCCCCTTTACCTACTAACCAACGAAACTGGTGTAATGTTAAAGAAGGAGAATAAAAGCACGCAATAATTCTATCAGACACAATCAAGTGTAGTAGAGTTTATATACATAGTGGATGAAATTCTATCCGTCGAGATTCTTGCATCGCCATCATCGTAGGTGACATGGCAAACAGAATAATCGCAAGAACCCACGCGCATTATTATTTTTTAGCAATGGAAAACGTTCAGTTTTCTGATTACTGTTCTTCATTTCTTATTCTTTTTCTAGACTTACATGTTAGGTTTGACAGGTTTTCGACGCCTTTTTCTGCCTTTTCCTTACTTTGGTATAGAAGAGGATAGGGGTGTGAAGGGAATTATATGGGTGTCTCCGCGACCAGTATATTCTTCTTCTGTTTGAATCAACACATTTTACCTGTTTACATTGGTGCTTCTCTAGGACTTTATTGATCCTTTTTTTGGGTGGGGATTATTTTCTTTGCATCTGTATTGCATCGAGTGACGATGTGCTTCAGAATAGGCGTTAACATAAGAAAAGCGGATGTCAACAGATCTCCTAAACTAAAGACATACAGGGCATATGTCTTATAATTCAGTGGTCAATTTGTTTCTAAAATGGAGTTTCACGCTGAATTTTCCTTTAAAGAATACAATATTTTGTCCTAGATATTTTGTTGCTAATACTGACTCAGTCGTAGTACGATTTGTCGACAGAAGATAATGAGAATGTACAAATCTCGATAAACGTGACTTGGTTACTCCTTCGTCCTATGTTGCTATGTCAGACTCCATTTTGAAATGAATGGCTCAGCAACGGAGTAGTCATGCTTCCTGCGGCGTCGTTTTCGACACCAGAATACACAAACATTATATTCAGTCCTTTTAATTGGACAAGAGATAGAAACTACTCATGATATCGTTCGTTGTTGATGTTTTGTTTTGTAATAACGAGATATTTTTCACCTAGAATTAGTAAATAAACGGAGAAAAATTTGATAGCGTTTCGATCTTAGGAAAATATAAGCGGAGATGAGAAATTGGATGGTACACATTCACTATACGGTTGTTGGTTTTGCCGAGTGCTTTATCAAATCGATCGTTAAACATGGCTGAAACAGCTTGGACTACCAATGAAATAATACCCTGAAGGAATTCTCAAGGAATATACCTTTAATTTAGGATTAAATGGTGCAAGCTTTTTGGAATTGTAAAAGCCAGGATCAATTTCGTTCAAATATTTGGCCAGGTGTTCTTCAACATTTTCGTTGAGAATTTCTACGACGAAAATGGTTTAATTCTGAGCGATAATATTAACCTTAACGGGACGTGTGATTTATGCTAAAGCTACTTCTCGCTTAGCCTCGTGTTCCACTGGCGTGCCCTGAGGTGAGTTGGGCGTCTTGAACCATAATGTGTTGATAAACAAATCCATAGAACCGTCACCTGTTAATGTTACATGAAATTGGTTATTAGGTTTTGGTCTCTAAAGAGTCACTCTGTGTCAAAAGACGGTTTTCCATAGACGGTTCTAGAAGATCACTACTGTGAAGATAAGAATTGTAACTAGAGTTGACGTGGCTGCCGTGCATTGTTGTTAACGTCTTTATTTAAATGAAGGTTACAACGATAACAAACGCAAATGCCGAGTAAAATAGTATACAATTGTTTACATCTCATTGCAAACGAAAAATTCCAATGGCTGATCTATGACAATATACACCACAAAGAGCTGATAGAAAAAGTCCGATTTGAATTTTACGAACACGTTCTACACAACATACCCATAATAGTTGCTATTATTGCTGATTTTGGAGAGATGAACTCGTAGAAAGGGATGCAGTTGTGTGAAAACTGGCTTTCATTTTAGGATCTTTAGCAGTGAAAAAAATAATGTCTTTTTTTTCATCTTTTTCTAAAGCTTGGTCCAGACATCGATGCTTTGTTTGAAGCTTAGAAGGCGTAGACATCATTTCAATGCAAGTTTTAAAGCTTGCGCCAACTCTTAACTTGTTTCAGTAGTCAAAGGAACTGCTCAAGCTGTTTTTTTTTTCTTTTTTAAACGCACCGACACAAAATAAAGCAAGAAACGATCCCAGTGGTCTAAGTGGTTAGAGCGTCCTCCTCGGATGAAGGAGGTAGCAGGTTCAAACCCCATCCAATTCATACCAAAGACTTATAATAATGGTACCAGCGGCTGTCTTGCTTGGCGTTTGGCATTACAACCAGGAAACTTCTTAAGACAAAGCTGTACTAAACTTTCCGCCGACAACAACAGTGGGTGACCACCAGATCCTCAGAAGAAGTAGAAGATGCAACAAAACCACTAAAGAATGGGA
Organism: Potamilus streckersoni; assembly: GCA_016746295.1. NCBI lineage: Eukaryota > Metazoa > Mollusca > Bivalvia > Unionida > Unionidae > Potamilus > Potamilus streckersoni. The sequence continues at coordinate 2,171,472 of JAEAOA010001226.1, forward strand.
AGTCATCTGGGGTAGATAATATACTAGCAGAACTTGTTCAAGCAGGTGGAGCCTCCATGATTAATGTCCTCACAAAAATCTGAAGCAAAAACTGGCAAACAGGAGAAGGTCCAAAGTAGAGCACATTATTGCCAAACAACAGGCTGGTTTCAGCAGAGGACATAGCACTACAGGACAGATCTTCAGCCTTTAAATCCTCAGTAAAAAGTACCTGCAGCATCAACAGTACCTCTATCGCGTCTTCGTTGATTTCAAGAAGGTTTTCAACAATGTATGGCAAGCAGCATTTTGGGAAACCATGTGGATTTACAACATAAATGCAAATCTAATGAGCACCATAGAAAACCTGTATGACAAGGCGACTAGAGTAGAACCACATTAGTAGTCACAGAGGGGTGCTTCCTCTCATCTGCTCTCAAAATCTGCCTTGAAAGGATCATGTCCGATGCCTTGGAGGACCATGAGGACAGTGTCAGTGTTGGAGGCAGAATAATCACCAATCTGTGCTTTGCTGAGGATATTGATGGTTTAGCTGGAGATAAACAAGAACTGGAAACCTTACTGAACCATCTCAACCAAGCATTAATAAAATATGGGATGGAGATCAGTACTGAAAAGACCAAGCTAAGTGGCCTATGTGGTAAGAGCATCTGCTTTGAATGCTGGAGGTTGTGGGTTCAAACACCTGCAGTTATACCAAACACTTATAAAATAGTAGTAGCAGCTGCTTCGCTAAATCTACAATTTTGTCATCTCTAGATGCACTGAACGAACCTACCTAAGGTCAGTTTATTTTGCTTTACAAATATTTGCATTGTATGATGAACAAAATATGACCTATGATCTGTGTGACAAATTGGCGGCATGCAAAACACACCAACCTCTTTCACTACGGTTCGTTGCTAGGGAATGACCTCCGCGGTGTGATTTACCCAGTGTGGATAGATAGAAAGAAGAATGCAGATCACTGAACAATTATATTGAAGAAATAACACAAAAAGCCCCCTTTCAATGAACAAATATAAAATTTAATCAGTTTATCAACAGAATTTAAAATGAAAAGAAATCAATGACTTGGTTACAAAAGAGGGAAAATGGTACTAATGTGACCTATGATCTGTTGAGACCGGAGTTAAATTAGTCGTAGTGTCTGAGTTAGAATTTGATGCACAGCCAGCAATTTATTTTAAGATTGTAATATTTTTCTGTTCAAGCTAATTGCACTGTACACACACAAAAAATATTTTTTTGGGTCTCAACATTAACTTTGGATAGAATATTTTGCACCAAACCAGAACTGACGAAGGAAAGTAAAATTTTTATGTTCAAGTTTAAAAATTGCATATTTATTGTACATTAAAGATGTGCATCTTAAATGGAGTGTTTTGCACTTCTCAAGAAAATTAATTTTTTGTATATCTCTGTAAAAGATGCAAAGTGACTAATCTTATGGAAAGAAATGATACACATTAATTTGTATTAAATGTTTTTGTGCCAAGCCAAAAATTACCATAACAGAGAAAATAAACATTTCTGTTTTAGATTGAAAATAGCAAAACTAATTGCATCACACATGGAGTCTTTGTAATTGTTAAGAAAAGAAATTTTTGTCTTTTTGTGAAAATATGGAGTTATTCTAATCCCATGGTAAGAAATTATACACAAGATTTTGTATACCAATAGTTATGACTTTTTTTACACTTACCTTAAACTATGAATAGAACCTTATGTACCCACAAAAGAGAGTCTGAAAGGGACATGATTAATTCATATCTAATACCACTTATCTCCTCCACAAGACCATCAGAAAAACATTCATCCAAAAAGGAAAATCATTCTGTATCACCTAAAGACTATTCTCAAATTCAAACCACCCAAAAAGTGACTTCAGGTGAGTTCAGAACAACTGCTCACAAGTACATAATCAAATTTAAAGAGTGCAAGTTAAGCCCGCCAGCAGAGAATGCAGCTGTATTCATTAGAAAATTATATGAGGCAATGTTAGAGAAACTGAAACAACAGTGACAAGCTCAAGATTGTTTAAGATTCTCCAACATTTATGACATTTTAAAATTTCCTGTTGGGGCTGAGTTTAGTACACTTGCAAAATTAAAGTCATTCAGTTGTTGTTGTTGTTGGGCTTAACGCCATTTTTCAGCACACGATAGGCCAGTATTAATGGTGGAGGAAGAAACCGGGAAATCACCGGAAAGAATCACTGACCCACAAGAAGCTACTGGCAAACTTTCTCACATATCCACATTCACCGAATCCTAGACTTGAACACACGAAGACAGAGGTGAGATGGCAGTGATCCGTAACGGACAGCTCTTTAGACCACTCGGCCACTTGAGGCCCCAAAGTCATTCAGAATATCGAAGACATCATATCATGTGTATGTGTGTGATGAAATAATAAAAACATCAACTGTATTTTTTAAAAATTTTTTAAAATGCTTTCATCAAAAATATGAACAGCACATTTTGAAATGTGAATATTTTTGTTGTACAATGAAGAAAATGTGAACTGCCAATTTTTTAAATGTGAAATTGTTGCACCTTTAAAGAGAAAAAGATGAACTGTGTTGTTTGAAATGTAAATAGATTTTTCTTGCAACATAATGAAAAAATGAACTTAAAAATGTAAATGTTTTTTTTTGTACCATGAAAGGAAAACCATGAACTTTATTTATTTGAAAGAAATATTTTATACAATGAAAGGAAACCAGTAACATGTTTTTGAAATGTTAATCTGTTGCACTGGCACAAGATTTTTTTTAAAATGTGAATTTCTTACACAGTGAAAAAACCCACATACCTTCGTTTTTTCAAATGTGAATCTGCTGCCCATGACAGAAATTGTTTTAAAAAATATAAATTTCTTGCATCATGAATGAAAACGTGAACTTTTTTTATTTTTGAAATGTAAATTCTGTTGCACCATGAAAAAAAAATATTTGTTTTTGGAATATTTTGTACTATGAATCCCTGAAAGGGATCTATAGTCTGTTGGCTGAAACAAATTACCAGAAATTTAAGAAAAATAAAGACTGTTTCTTCCCTACCACTGAAGAGTGTTGCAACTATCTTTGATATTCTTTGGCAATAACAAGATTTGCTGCATAGTTGCTGTGGTGGGCACACTGGATGTCAACCTGGCACTATTTTCATTTAGGAAAAACAAGGCATAATAAATTTTCTGGTGGAAACTTCAAGTTGATAAGACTTTCCATTTTGAAGTTGCAATGATAAAAAGATTTTCAAGATGGATGCCACATTGGCCATATTGGATATCAAATTTGAATCATTTCTATTTAGTATCAACTAGACATCATAAGAAGTTTTGTGAAAGCACAATATCAATATGACCAGCCATCTAAGAGAAGCAATGATAGCAAGATTTTCAAGATGACCATTGTGGTAGTCATATCAAAAGTCAGACTGGAATCATTTCATTTATGTACAACTGCTCTTGTGCACTACGTGGTTAGAGTGCCAACCTCAGCTGTGGGAGGTCACAATATTCAAACTCTGGCTGAATCATACCAAACTCTTATAAAATGGTACTAGCAGCTGCTTTGCTTGACATTCATATTTAGGAGGTTAGTGTTAGGACTGGTCAGCTTGATGTCAGGATAATGTGACTTGGTGTGGGCATGTAGTTATGCCAATCTTAAGATAATGGACAGATGGACAACATATGGACAGACAATGAACTCTGACAAGTTGAGTGGAAAAAATATCTTTGTTTTTCGAAATTTGAATTTATTGTATTATCAAAGAAAAAAAAAAGTTTGTTTTCTGAAATGTAAATCTCCTGCCACATTTATAAAAGAAAACATGAATTTTGTTTCTTGAAATGTAAATTTGCAGCACCATTAAAGAAAATATATATGAAATTTGTTTTCTTTAATAGGTTATTTGTTGCACCATTAAAGAAAAAAAGGGCCATAAATTTTATTTCTTAAAATGTAAATTTGTTGAGTCATGACGGAAAAAAAAGAACTTTGTTGGAGCTTTTAAAAATGTCAGTGTGTTGCACCATGAATGAAAGAAAACATAAATTTTGATTTTTTGAAATATAAATTATTTGTGTCATAAAAAACATTGTTAAGACTACTCAAAATTTGTGAGTTTCAGAAAGATCTGGCCTCCAGAGGTGACCAATCGTAATACAGCCATTCTGGTTGCCATGGTTTGAACAGTATAGTGAATAACATGACATAGAAATGCATATAACAAACTTTATTTGAGAGATCAGGGTAGCACAGAGGTAACTCACATGCTTTGAACACGGGAGTTTAGAAATAAGAATATAAAAAAATAAACAGGACACCATATGATAAAAAAAAACTGAATGATTGAGCAAAATCTGTCGAGTAGTTCTTAAGTTATAAGAATTTAAGGAGTCATCAAATAAGAGATTACTTACCTCAAATTTATGACCTTTTTCAGAGTTGGATGACTTATATAAAATGATCTGAATATGTTTACTGAAACTGCCCTTAAGGATGAAATGAAACTTAACTTGAATTAAATAAGTCACCCACCTCTTTTTGGGTAAGTTTGTTGTAAGAACGCCTTAAAAAACTGTTAAATGAGATACAAGAACAGTTTATCAATTTAATTTTAAGATTTTGAGAAATTTCAGCTTTAACTAAAATGATTCAAATTCTAAACTTTGATGTATTTAAATTATAAAAATTATTATGCAAAAGTGCATTACCATTTTCACACCTTTTTAATTCAATAATGAAACAAAATTACAATGATTTGTTTTGAAAGTGATATCAGATTTTTTTTCAGAAATATTCATAGTATCTATGATATCAGAACTCATGAGTATTAATGTTTGATTGAATTTGCCTCCCCTGTTTTTTTTAAATTAAACATTTAAAAAATTTCTTAGTAGAATCTGATTGAATTTTTAAAACTTTTTTATGCCTAAATTTCGACATTATTTTAATTATACTAATTTTCAAACTTAATATTGCTTTGATCTTCATTTTCAGCATAGGCTGGGTTGAATGGTTTCCCATTCAGAATGTGCAGCTTTCTCAGAGTTCTTGCATTTGCAATAAAAGTGATCCTAGATTAATATCTAAGTGATAAAAAGTACTTTTATTCCAACGTGCTGATGAATGTATACAAGATAATAAACTTCAACATTACTTTAGATGATTTATTTGTGGTCTAGGAACATTTCTCCCATCACTGATAATTGCATATGGAATGGTTGAGCTGGACATGTCATTAGTAGTGGATTTGATATCTGAAATGTATCATAAAACATTAATTTGTCAACAAGGGTTCGCATATTTGGGCTTGTACCTTTAGGCTGCATTATATTTGGAGTAAATGATGACAAAAGTTTTAAAACACTGTTTATACCAGGTTCAAACAATGTGTTCATAGCCTCTTCACTTGCTGAATACCTTTGAGTGCCATGAAACATTTCTGGTGTCTGTACAGTGACACTTAGTGGGCTTTGCCTTTCTGAGTCATCTATATCATCAGCCTCTTTATCTTCATCATCTAATTCATTATCAACATCTTTTACTTTCTCATCAATAAATTCTGTCTTTTCTTGGATTGATAATGAACCATGAGAACTAGATTTGGAATCATCTTCAACACTGCTCTCTGAATCAACATGACTTGATGTTTCAGGTACAGAAAGAACTTTGCTTTCCACTTTAAGATCATCAGACTTTTTTGTAATATCAGTCTTAATTTCTTCCACACTCTTGAGCTCAACCTCAGCATAATTATCTATCTCTGTTTTTATATTACTCTCTGCAATAGTGGTATTTATTTCTTTATCTAATTTTGAAATAGTTTCATCAAGTGTTATGTAAACATCATTCTCTACATTCTGATCCACTGTAGTGCCATATTTATCTACTTCAATATCCACACCTCTTGCTCCTTTACCTGCATCCTGATTTTTTCTTGACTTGAGCCACCTAACTCCCTCCACAGTATCTGTATCTGTACGCTCAACAATGTCTAAAATGGAGAGAAGATCAAAATTATCATGAAAATCCTGCAACTCTGCATCCTCTTGTTTTTTCTGTGAACCACAACAGTGCAAGGAAGCCATGTCAAAAGGATGAGCCTCGGTGTTAAAAATGTACCCACCAGCATCAATTATACACTCACCATTGGGGGTTTGAATCACAGTGCCACTACCACCATTACTGTGAATGAAGTTGTCTGGATCAAAAAGAAGATAAAGATATTTGGTTGTTTCAGCTAAAAAGAAGCTTTCCATTCTGTTTTCTAGGCGATGAGTTCTGACATCTTTAACCTGCAAAAAAGTGTGTACATCTGAATAAAATGGTTTTGTTTATAAAGTTTTACTACACAGTAACACAAGTAGGTTATTTAGTGCAGAGCTAACAGGAGTAAAGTGCCTTGCCTATGGCCACACCTGGTTAATAAAACTGGACTGATCCAATGGCAGGATTCAAACTCATACCCTTTTGGTCATTAGTTAACCATGCTAAATACTTAGCCATCACAGTTCCCACCTCCATGAAGCACCTACTATGACACTGGAGGTGGGTGGGTGCTCATTGGGTCCATTCCACATCCTTGAGCTTGCTAAGGATAAGAATATGAAAGTGAAAATTAAATAAACAAAATTGAATTTAAACCTGTGAATGGACCATTGTTGCTACATTTATAATCAAATGTATTGGGCTTTGACAAATCCCATATTAAAGCCAGTACAAATTTGGTAGGCACCATATTATCAGTCTTTTTTTTTCCAATGCAATATGAGTCTATTACAACAAGTAGGATTAATGTGTGTGCCATTCATTGCTTGTTTTCTTAAATTCAGTGAATACTATAATGAAAGGGGTTTGTCACAGCATTACAAGTTAAAATGTCAGGAAAAACTGTTGCATCAAAGACTTTCATAACAGCTGAAAATGGGTAGGTAAAACAGAAAGTAAATCATATTAAAGAGATTTCTGTACTGCCATGTTTAAGATACTGAGTCTAGTATAATTACAGAAATGCTAGAAAGATCACAGCCATGATTAAAAAAATTTGCCTCCTGAACTACTAAATGTTAAGGTAATCCCTGAATGCAGACCTGGAATTGTAAAGAACTAAGTCACTCAAGCTAGCTTATAAATTCTGGAAAGTAGGGGGTGACCGGAAACCGCTCTGGACATTCGCCCCGGCCGAATAGTGAAGTATCCGGCAACATCTGGATTTGCCGGTTTTCTATAGCCGAAAAAATTCAGATCCGGATTTCTGCTTAGTGAATTTGGGGTCTGACTCGTAATTTGTGAACAATACAAACTGACAATACAAATTTGAAACTTACCATCAGTCCAGCACTTAGGAATGCAAAACATAACTAATTTTAAATTTAGCCAACAAATCGGCGCATTATTTTTTAATCGATAGGTAGCGGCATGGTGCAAATATTTTTTCATCGACAGATAGCGATTGAGCAATGTCTTGCAGTGTTTTATACAGTTGCGAGGTAATTAAAAGTAAATATCAAATTAAATTTAAATTAATAAAAGTTAATTACTAAAATAAATTACACCCACTGGGCATCTGGGCCTTTGCTGGCCTTGCACTAAAATAAGGTAGACTAACTGAGGCTTGCAAGCAGTAAGCGTGTAAGCAGTGACATTCGGATCCGGCAAATATTTCCCCAACTATCTGGATCTGGTGGTAAAATACACATCTGGTCACCCCCTAATGGAAAGCACTGTAGTATGATTTATTTGCAATTCCATGGTTGTTGAAAAGAATATACAATTATATAACTGAAGATTTCATGTTTAAATTTCTTTGCACTGGAGATAGTGGAGATGTTTAACTAACCGTTGCATATCCACACTTGGTTTTTGTGCTGTGTTCAATGGACTCCAACATATCCACACCTATCTGTAGCAGATAAGGGTCCCTTGTAGCCTGGTACAAATACATTGCACCCTCAACCAACTCTGAAGATAAAAATGCAAAGATTTTATAATGCTCAGCCTTAAATAAATCTGAACACAATAGTGATTTTGGAAGGAAGCATTTGCATTGATTTTTGCTATATAATTTGTAACTATGTTCACATAAGCATTGGATTAATAGAGAAACAATTCTCTGATGGCTATGGAGGATCAATTCTTGGTATAATGGTGCAAGTTGATGGCTTCTGAGGGTTGATCTTTGGTAATGAGGTTGCTGAATACAATTATCTGAACAGGAAGATTCTTGGTCTAATGGGGATGATAGATTCAGATGGCTGCAAAATTAAATTTTTGGTGTACTTGGGCTGATGTTGATGTCTATTGAGAGTAAATTCTTGGTATAATAGACCTGCTGGATACAGATGGCTCCTATGGGTAAATTCTTGGTACACCACTCTCTCGATAATTTGCAGACATCGGGGTCCAAAAACATCGACTGCGATATAAGCGAGGGCGCGAGTTAACAAGGGACCTATAACAAACAACAAAACTAACAAAGGGACCGACGTATAGGCAAAAGGTGGGTGGGTGGGGGCTTGGCATGTTACAGTGATGAATACTAAATTAATAATCGTGCTAAGATTAACAGTGAATAAATATCTCTTTATACCGGGGTACTTTGTTTAGTTTTTTCCTCACAGAGTAACATTAATTTCAGGATAACTTGCAGTATATTGATCATCAAAACATTATTCCATGTGGTTTCCATTCGCTTAGCACATGTACGACTCACGTTGTGTACGTCACTAAATTTTGCTATGAATGGTATGCATTCTAGTTTAATTGTTTCATGCAAAATAGACTTTTTTTAAATACAAAAGATCAACACATTTAAAAAAGTACAATGTTGATGGAATGATGTTTTGATTTTTATTGCGGTAGAAGTTAAATGGAAGAAAAAAAAAATTCATAAGGGTTAATAATTACCAACACAAATTTAACAAGTCTAAAAGTTTAAAACGATATAAATTAGAACACGATAACACTTGCGGTTTGTGACACATTGCTGTGTGAACCATGATTACAGAGCATCATCTAATTCGTTATCGCTTGCCGTCCATGCTCGTTTTTGTTTCATCCCTTTATATGAATCAACATCATGTGAGTAATTTCTAAATTTCGGCTCATCCTTAAGCCACCCTCTAAATGTCGACTCGGCAATTTTTAGTTCATTGCAAATTTTTGATCTCGCTTTGTCATTATGAACATTATCTATGATGCACAGCTTTTCAGTCACTAACTACGCCTTTCGCATAATTCCTTTGCTCTCCATGGTCACATTTACAAATGATTAGGATAGATTACTAATATTATATACTTGAATGATGTTAATACATAAAATGTGAAAACATTTTCGACTGGTTAAGTAAAACGAAATTTGATAATGATAATGAATACAAGAACGTATGTTCCTATTGGCATGCTTTTGAATTTTATTTTATTTTACTTGATTGATTTGATACAAAAGACATATTCTAAGTGATAAAACAACACAGGTCTCTTTTAATTGATTCTTTTATTGCAACAAACACTTCCCTAAGTTGTTGATCGAAACAAAGTCGGCATGTAATTATATTCTCACAGAAGTACTCACGGGTTTCGATGTGACGGTCGACTGACTTTTTTCATGTTTTCATTATAAAAGAATATGTATGTTTTGATTATAGTGTTGAGACAAAATTAAAGGATAATAATGTGAATTTCACCTAACAAGACATTTAATTGGTGTTTATTTCATTCTCTGTTGCCACATGTTAGCATTTACCAGAATTTTTCGTTGAGCGCTGTTTATTTACAGTGTATTGACAACTATTTCTCTATTTTAAAAAAAACTAACATAATATGTGATATCTTATTAGAAATTGAAAATTTCACAATATTTATTCTATCTTTATGGGCAATTATCACCATTTTCAATGATAAAATTGAGCTATATATCAAGGTTTAATTTACCAATTTGCCATTTCTTATCACGACTTTTTTCACGTTCAACACATTTTAAAATATATTTTCTTTGAAAAAAATCTGGAGCCATGCCGGACACAGCATTATAAGCGGGTTCGCGAGTTATCTGGGCGCGAGTTATCGATGGAGTGATGTATAATGGGCCTGCTGGATGCTGATGGCTATTGAGGGTAAATTCTTGGTATAACAGACCTGCTGGATACAGATGGCTGCAAAGGGTAAATTCTTGGTATAATGGGATTGATGGATAATGATGGCTATTGAGGGCAAATTCTTGGTATAATAGACCTGCTGGATACAGATGGCTCCAAAGGGTAAATTCTTGGTATAATGGGCCTGCTGGATGCTGATGGCTATTGAGGGTAAATTCTTGGTATAATGAGATTAATGGATACAGATGTTTACCAGAGGGTAATTCTTGGTATAATGGAGGCCTGCTTTATATAGATAGCTACAGAAAGTAAATACTTGATATAACGGATCTGTTGTATAAAGATGGCTGCTGAGGGTAATTCTTGGTATACTGGTTTAGCTGGATAAGGATGGCTGTCTTCCGGATACAGATGGTTGCATGATCCCCAAAAAGTGATGTCCAAACGATAATAAGATATCTTACTAGAAGTATATCAATTTAGTATTTCTGGGTTTTGCCTGCTTCACTGATGGCTCATTGTTTCCTAAACCACAGCAGCATTTTGACAGTTTGCCTTAAAATATGAATTACATTTAAGATCTATTCTGACTACCAAATAATCATGGTTTGTATTTTATATATGTGGTAAAATCATACTTTAAAGAAATGTTACTACTGTTCATGAATTTGCCATGAATTTCCAAGATAAGTCAGTTTCTTTGTTGGAACTTTTGAGTATATCATTGAGAAACACCAACATACCAAATATGGTACAAAGTATTTTCTTATGACTGAAGTAAAATACTTACAAGATACCTGTAACTGCAGTACAGTATTCATAGCATGATATTTAATCTTGAACCTAACATCACAGATTAAAGATCAATCAACTTGTCTCAGACAATATCATGATGTATGCAAATGCTAAGCTTGGTTAAATTAAAATGGTGTCATTCAAGGTAATTTCAGATATATCCACAACTGGATTGAAAGATAAAAAAAATCACTCAAATTTGTAAGTGTTATCCTGCTCTGTAATCAATATAACTAAAACCCTGAGTCAAGACCCTTGACCTTAAATCTATGTCTGAATGCTGACTACCAAATTGTACATTTAAATGTGTGTGTGTGTGTGTGTGTGATTTGGATTTTTGATATAGCTTTCACAATTTTTCAGTCATATCGTTATGATGTCTGCAGTGCAGTAGTTAATATTGATTTCTTGCACTGTGACCTCATGCTACAGACATGTAGCATCATGCCCCACCCAGTTGAATTATCTTGGCACCAGGCCAACCAGTCCTAACACTAACCTCTTAATGCTGCGACCCAATTACATTAGAATGAAACTAAATTCAAACTGTTGGATGTCTCAGGAGAATAAATTTTCATTTAGGACCAACTAGACCCATGGATGAATGTGTTTGAACAGTTTCATGACAATTCTCCCATTAATTTAGGAAGATTAGCAATAACAAACTTGTGCTAATGAACAAGGATGCCATATAGATGAAGGAACATAAGTTCTTGTGGTCTATAAACAGTAGAATTAAAAATTTAGAGTACTTCATGCCAGAATGCTTCTTAACAAAGTTTGGTTGAAACCGCTGCAGTGGTTTTTGAGATGAAGTTGAAAAAGCAATTGTAGACAGATGCAAAATGGGCAATGCATGACAGACACAAGGTCATGGCATAATCTCACTTAGCCTTATGGTCAGGTCACCTAACAAAGTTTATGTAACCCCTAAAAATACACTTCATAATTTTCATAGCATGCAGAATAGCACATTGATAAATTGACTTTAAGAAGAATAATTAATTTCCCAGTTTGAGATAGTATTGTTAAAAAAAAACAGTTTGTCAAATACATGTACTGTAAACAACTTCATATTGCAGAAATTGAAATTATTGACACCTTGAAATTTCAATGATATTAAAAGGAATCTGTTCCAAAATGCAGGGAAAATCTACCTGGTCTAAGCGGATAGCCTTCCCTGCCCTGATAGGCTTCATTCTTCACAATGTTGTAAAACTCGGGGATAAAGCCATACTGTTTCCATACCTGATGGAAGTTGTGAATGGTTTTCATCCCTTTATCTATATCACCCAGCAAAGCCTAAAAAAAGAAAACATATTCTGACCTTTATTCACAGATGTAAATCTCCAAATACTTTAAACTCATAAATCTGTGATTCCTGTATTCTTTCAAGTTTTCTTCACAATAAGTTAAATTTTACCTTTAAAGACTGAAAGGAGCCACAGATCATTCACCTAACTGATATCTAATAGCCCAACAGAAGAGCAGTTGTTTAAGAAATCTGGGTCATTATGATGCTTTCCAATGACAAATTTATTAATATACTATGAAAACAATTGTCAAGTTTTCTCTAATTTGCATATCTTCATTAATATTTTTGGTGGTAAATCTGCATAATTATCTGTCGAATTATGCTAATTCTACTGGAGGTTTCCTTACCAGTCCCAAGCCTGAAGAAAGAGGGTTGGGCATATGGGACAGCAATCCCATCCTGTAAAAAATCCCCTTGCTAAATCAAAGCTAACCAGAAAACAGGGCTTTTTTATGGATGGCGCCAGAATCAACAGTACATCTCCACCCTACCTCTTGTCAACTAAGTCCTTGCATCTGAGTCGGATGCTGAAATATCCACACAAAATTACAAGATGGGAAAGCTTACATATATTATCAGAGAAATGCACAATAATGGACAGTGATAAGACAGACTGTAACTGGAAAGCACAGTTTAACTACTGAAAACATCATCATCTGGTCAGGAAGAAACAATAACAATCAACAAGGAAGAGTGGCACTTGTCCAGAAAGGAAAGGTCAGCACTCTTTTCAGTGGAAACCAATCAATGAGAGATTGCTGTGTATAAAACCAAGTCTGACAAGCTTCCTGCAGTGGTCAGTAAGATCACTTGGGCCATCTACTTCATTTTCCAGGGTTGCCTTTTGATAAATAGAAGCAGGAAAGAAAAGATGGGGATGGACAAGAAAAAGATCCCCAAAACAGATCCCTGCAAACCACTTCATGCGCTACTCCGTGCACAGAAGAGAAGAGAGGAGTATTCTTTTAAAGATGAAGTTATGTAAATGTTTTTCTTTTTTTTTAGTAAAGGCAGCATTCTCAATCAACATGAAAGGTTTCAAGTAAGGAATCTTTCTATAAAAAAATGCTTAAATTCTGTTAAGTAACTTTCAAAAATGTTTTAACAGTTTTGATGTTATTAGTATGAGCAGCCATATTTCATTGCAGATTAGCATTATTTGTACAAACATAAAAGCCTCTCAGGCAAGATTCTTAAAATTCTGTTGAATGGTACAAGAAGTCATTTAAAAGATTTTGTTGTTTTTAGCAATGGTGATCATATTTGATGGAGAACCATCATCTCTATAAAATTTGAACCCCTTAATGTCAGAATGTTTTCTGTTACATAAACTCTGGTCAAATTCAATCAAGCAGTTTCTGAGAAGCTGTTTCAAGTATCGTCTGTTTTTAGTAATGATATTTGCTGGCCGATTGACATAATTTATATAAACTTAAAAGGCATTTATGTCAGGATGTTTTAAATCAATTATTTTATTGGGGGTTGGGAAGAAGTAATTGGAAGATTAATCTATTTTTAGTAACAGCAGCCATATTTAATTCATTTATACAAAACTGAAAGCTAACCAAGTCAGAATTCTTTTGATCTGAGCTAATTTTGACAAGTGTGCATAGATTATAATACATGATGCAGGGCAGATGAAGGTCCACATCATAAACTTTTTTGGCATTAGGTTTGGTATGCTAAAAAATAAACCATTTTGAAACAAAGATTTCTCCAATCAATATGTGCAACATTCTACTTGCATGCATCCTCTATGTATATGGCTGTTAAAAACTTCAATATAAAATCTAAAATATTGCTATTAATACCATTGCTAAAAGAAAATGTACATTCCATATCACTGGCAAGACTAGTAGGTTTATATGTGCAATATACCCCAGTGGCTTAACACCTTGTGATCATTTAGGTGAAAAAGAAAATAACAAACCAAATGAGGATACAGCTGAAGAAACACTTATAAAAATCTGGTTTAGGAAATAGTGAGAAAAAAATGAAAGGAACACTGATATACCACAAATTTATTCAATATAGAAGCTCTAAGTGCTTTACAACATTTGGCAACTTAAAAAACATATATAATGATATGATTACAAAAATAAATACAAACACCACGAATTTAGAAAACAGAAAACATGCTGTAAATAGTTAAGGTAAAGAAACATTATTAGGCTTTTTATACTGTTCTAGCAGTTGAAATAGGCGTTTTAAGAGTGATCTTGAATGAGATCACTGGGTCTAGTTCAGTGGGCAATTTATCCATGTTGCTGGGCCCTGGTATACAAAAGAATGTTGTCCATATGATTTCATTTTCATAGTGGTAATAATGAAAATACGAGTGTCAGAAGAGGTTACTGTATTTTGGTTAAAGTTAGAAAGGTAAATAGGAGCCAATGAGATAAGGATCAAACACACATGTAACAAAATGTGCTGAAAATTCTACCAATATTAAAAACCTTGAAGCTATAACACTTGTTTTGTTTTTCTTTATCTGTGAAAAGAACTAAAATCTGAACATGCAGTCTTTCATTAGCTTTACTCTTTATATATTTAATTATTCATTTCATTGTATAAATGTTTGTGTTTTTGTAAAAAAACTATATTTTCAGTTGTATTTCAATTCATGTATCTGGAACTACATGACCTACTATCACAAAATCTATGAAAATTGGTACTCTACCAAAAATACAGTGTTACTTTCATTACCCGACAAGTTTTCTACAAGTATGAATATAGTGGGTGATTGAGGGACGTGGAAAATTGAGAATCCTCCAGTAGACAGACATGTAAATGAAACCAGTGAGTCATTAAAAATTGATGCATTGATGAATTAAATGAATTTTAATAAAATTCGGCTTTTCACACACACACAACATACACACACGCACACAGAGATAATTAAAAGACAACAATTTTACTCAACCTTATATTGACATTCTTTTAATTAATATTAACTGCATTCATTGTGACCTTTGTTACTAGCAACAAGTTACACTAGCTATTATCAGGAATGGCCTTGGGGGCAGTCAGCCAAGACAGTGACTTCAGTACACACTTAGACATGCATTATTGGTTTCTCAAGACAGGTTGAAACTAAGTTCATATGACACATATACTAATGATCTTTACTGGAGGAAGTTAATAATTGATACATGTATTACTAACTGACATTCTAATTGATGAACTAGTGCATGTCTGAGGTCTGTGATCATTACTTATACATTATTAGGGTTGGTGAATGATGGTGGTGAATGAATAGGGGAATTAAAAAGCAATCTAATTGATACATTTCAATTTATTATTTGTTAACTGAGGGTTACAAGAAACTGGGGGGGATAATAAACCAGAGGAGCAGTGCAGTGAATTCACAGTATTACCTGAATGCCTGGATAGTATGCATCTAAAGACGTAAACACAGGAAGAGTTATAGTGCCTTTCGACATATGAGCCCACATATACCAGTCATCTCGCTTTAGATACTTTTCCACTGCAGCCTCATAAGCTGAAAATTAGGAGTGAAAACTTGCATATACTAAATCGACTGAAATTAAGCCCCTTTTTCACACACTGAAAATACAAAAATTCTCATCAGTTTTATGAACATAGCAAATATATCACTTATTGTTATGTACCGTATATGTAATTTAATTACTTGTGTGTTAGTTTTAAATTCACTTGATTTTTAGGGGCCCAGAGTGGTCGAGTGGTCTAAAGAGCTGTCCGTTACGAATCATTGCCATCTCACCTCTTCGTGAGTTCGAGTCTATGATTCAGCGAATGTGGATACATGAGAAAGCTTGCCAGTAGCTTCTCGTGGGTTGGTGGTTCTTTCAGCGGATTTCCGTTTCTTCCTCCACCATTAATACTGGCCGCCATGCATTGCCTATCTTGTGCTGAAAAATGACGTTAAGCCCCACAACAACAACACAACAACGTGATTTTTATTTCATTACATGTTATTGTAATGATAACTTTATTCACTGGATTTGACATTTTTTCAGAAAATTCAGTTAGTTCTGTTTTGACCTGGTAAATAACTAGTATTGCTAGATTGTATTTTTACTAGTGTCCTATTTCCAGACCTTGATACCGAACTGGGAATACAACTTTTTATTATTTCTTTTCTAGAGTGAAAATTATTGGTCATAATCAAGGTCATATTTAAGTTGCGTTTCAGTTCTATGTAAGCAATTTTTTTTTATTTTATTCAATCTTATAGATCTGTTCAGTAGAATAAAATTTTCAATGGCATATGAGACAGCCGGCCTATGGTGTTATTACACTGTTTAAACTAAGTGATCATGTGACCCCATCACATGATCTAAAATTGCATTGGAAACTAACAATTTATAGTGATTTAATTCAGTTGTAATTCATACCTTTGGAGCTCAAATGTATTTTTGTTGTTGCCAGTTTAGTTTCTATTTTTTCGGAATTAGTAATTAATTTCTCTGGAAAACATACATATAAGAGCTCTTTATCAGAATTCTTGGACAAAGATATTTTTTTGAAATTATTCAGAATTCTAAAGCTGGAATATTCATTTTTGTGATTCAAGATGGAACTGTAAACACGACAACACAAATGAGGTTATAGAAGACGTCATCGCCTTCCATCTTGGAACTTCATCGGGATTGGAATTTTGATTAATTTAAGACTTTTTAGTGATAGGACTTACATTGTTAATTCTAGGATTAATTTTTGATCAGATTCACAAACCGTAAGTCTCTTCTCATACTTTTTCCTTGTTTTCTATGGAAATAAATTATTTTGTTAAATTTTACAAAGCTTGTTGGCTTCACTCTATCTTTTGTTACTTTTTTTACGAACCTTGACATGTAACAGCTATGAAAACTGAAAAATTTGAAAACATTTTTGGTACTCACTGTTTAAAGAAAAGAGGGCCAGATATTTTTCTTCCAACTTTGTTCTATGTGCCAGAGTTGTGATTAAAAGATCATAGGCACATAAATGATGTTCTTTTTATGTGTAGAGTGCCTCTTTTTATGAATATGTTTGATACAAACAACAAATTTAATCCAATGAATAATGTTCAGTATGCAGGGAAAAAAAAGGCTCTTTCTAAATTTACAAATAAATTACTGACACAAATCCCCTTTCTTGAGACCCCCCCACAAAAACTGATAATCCAAATATAAATGAATTTATGGTGTTCATAGTTATTTATAGTTATTTAGATGTCTGCACTTGAATTCACCTCAAAACCTCCTGCCTAATCCATTTTATGACTGATATTTCATTATACCTACACATTAGAATCAAGGATATTGTGATGCCCTCAATTTGCCTTTCCATCTGTAATTCTATGCCTCCTAAACAGCAGGGGGAAATTTATCAAACTTGGTTGATAAGTTGCTGATGTGTTACCATTTATCTTAACAGTGTAATTGTTGGCCTCTTCCCCTGGTGTCCCCAAGGTGAAATACAAACAATACATTGCCAATTATATTCAAAAGAATTTTTGGACCAACCTTGATACATACAGTTAAAGCATGACACACATACAACAAAAACAATAATAATAATGATAATAATAATACATATAATAACTAAAAAAAGGTAGCTCAATCAACCTTAAGGCTCTTTGTTATGTACAATATATACAGAATATATGGCACAATGTGACAACCATTTTGCTGAATACAAAATAATTAAGTTACTATGATAATCAAAGTTTCAAGCTTGTAATATACAATCATTAGTGAGTACATAAAATGAATGAGTCATATTAAACTAAAACAATTATCAATAAAAAAAAGATGTATATGCAAAGAAAGCACAAGGTATTTATATTGCTTAGATTTGTTCCAGTGTCTTAAGATTTCATTCATTTAAGGCATTGCTAAGAGTCTGAATTATTTCACTGGGAATAATTTTCCATATCAGTGGCCAGTAATTTGAAAACTCTTTTAAAACAATTCATTATTTTACTTTGGTATTGTATAATAAATTTTTACTTCTAACTGACCTTAAATTTGGAGAACCATCAGCATCTCTTTTTGTGAAACATATCGCATATGTAGACAAGAATGGCTTTTTTGATACTTTATAAATAAATTTGGTCTGTCTGATGAATATTTTTTGATACATTGGTTAAAATTGTATATAACTGATTGAATCCTGAAAATTGTCTAAAAATGATCTAGAATTAAATGGCATGCCCTTTTTTGGAGTCTTAAAAGATTTATACTTGAATTAGATTCACTTTCCCAAATTTACATAGCAGTAACAATAGTCTACACATGGCTACAACTTACATAAATGATAACCCTATACTAAAGGAACGAAAGAGAGCAATTAACCTTTTTTGAAACATCATGTAATGTTAATTACAAATACACCAAGAATTTTAACATGACAAGGCATATTAAGGTTAGCATTGTAAACTTGAAGTATGTCGATATCTAGCTTTGCTCATTTATGATTTGTTGAAACTAGTAATGTACTACTTGCTCCATACTTCCAAGTCTGTTCAGAGCATCTTGTTAAGTTACTTTCAAGCTCAGTTTGGTAGTGCTTGATTCTGTAATGTCATCTATATTAAAGTCAGTGGAAGAAATTGAATTTCCTATCTTAAAGGATAAGTCGTTAATAAAGAGAATGAATAACAGAGTTCAAAGGATAGTGCCTTGTGGTATTCCACAATTAATATATTTACTTTCAGCAAGCTGGCCATTTAGAGATACTTTTTGCACAATATCAGTTAAGTAAAAACTAAACCAGTTTATGTTTTCTTACAACAATAAAAATTCCCTTTTTCATGAAAATTGTATGGTCTGCAAGATCAAAATATGTATAAAAAATCAACTATAATAGTGTCAACCACTTCTTCTTTATCTAATGCTTGTAGCCATTTATCAATCATACATGTAGAAAGAGTGCAGTTTCACAGGAGGGATAATGTCAAAAGCTATACTAATTAACATAAATAGATTATAAGTGTTGGAATACTGAAAGAATCATGTACATTTTCTTTTCTTGGAAAGACAAAGAAGGATAGAGATGGGTGTGTAGTTACTTACATCATCTTGTTTGTTTGTGCTTTATGGTGGAGTTACCTTGGCAGTTTTCCAAGTCTGGAAATTTATCAGACCCAACACAGTAGTTGTAAATAAAAGCTATACTCTCTACACCAAGTGCAGTTACCTTTCTCCCATCATATCTGTGGTTTAACAATGATCCATATTTGACATATACTTCAACACAAATTCATGACTCAATGCTGAGTTCTGGATGATAAGAAGAAAGTTTTAGTTTTTTTTTTAAAAAAAAGTTTTTCAGCAATTCAAACAAAAAGCCATTAACATATTTGATATGTCACTTGGATATCACTATCAATGCCTGTTACTTTGATTATCACTATAAATGCCCTCGTGATTGAGGTAACAAGTTTCAGTTTTACTCTTATAGTTTAATGCATAAAACTCAGTAAATGCACAAAACTCAGTCAACTCCAAATAACTTTCCAATTATTTGATGGTATTGATGATGTTTTATGTACTTGGAGGGATATTTCCATAGAAACAGTAAACATGCATGCCCTCTTAAAAATGTACATGATAATAAAAGAATACCATGATGGATCATCCCATGTTGGATCATCCCAGAAATGTTAGATGTATTCCATAGAAACTGTTTCATATCTTTCAAGAATTAAAAAGTAACAAAGTTTTCAAGAGTCTAAAAGTAAAGGATTTATGGATATTATTTTTCTTTGATTAGCTGTTGAATTTACATGTAAGTAAAATTGCTAAGTGGTCACTTAAACCAATCTTAGGAAACCTTAATTTCAGAACATTTCCTTGTGTATGGGATAGAAGTGTTTTAGACATAGATGTTAATTTAGTGTTTTTATTTACTAGTTGCTCCATACCTAAAGAAGAAATTAGGCCTGTTCAATTCTTTTTTTCCCCTTGAGATCATCTGTTTATATTACCTGGAATATATAATTTCTTTCCTGCACCTGAAATCTTATCTATCTTAAGTTCAAAGCATTCAAACCAATTAGTATTTGATAGTGGGGGTCTGTACTCAAACCAACTATGTATGGTTTAACTTTTTCTGCAGTGATCTGTAGCCAAATGGATCCATTTCCTGCATTTCTCGGTCTTCCTGTTTTTTTTTTAAAAGTACCAGTACTAGTTTTAAACAAGGAACCTACCTCTTCCTGCTTTCCTATCCTCACGACATAGTGTGTCAGAGCATTTGATATACAATAAACGTTCACCCTTATTTTCTGTCAGCAATGTTTTTGAATGTCCCAAATAAATGTACATTATTATTGGTGAGGTTAACAAAATCTTCACTTGATCCATCTTTCTTTGAAAGTACTGAATATTTAAAAATCTCATTTATTCATGTAATTGACATCGCTGTTATTTTTAGAGGCACTTAAAGAAACATTAATGATTTTAACATTACATACACAATAATTACTTAAAATTATCATTACGGCCACTGTATAAAACATGTTTTTATGTTCATTACAATGAATGGTTATTTTCAACATATTTTTTCTTCGTAGTCTTAGTACACTGTATATCAAAATGGCCTATATAAAGTTCTTTTCTACTAAAACCTATAATTTGCATTTAAATCACTCTGATCCATGCTATGTCTTTGCACTATATTACTAGCTTTGTGTGACCTCATGAGCCTTAATGGAGTACATAATTATTACAAGCTATGTGCAACCTCATGAACCTCATGAATATTACCAGTTATGTGTAACCTCATACAGCTTATGGGAGTACATGATTATTACAAAGTTTGTGTGAACTCATGACTATTATAAGCTATGTATGACTTTGTTTGCCCCATGGAAGTACATAATTATTACATTAATTAATAATATTTGTATGGGAGGTCACAACTCTGGTTAAAGCTACAGGGGCTCAGTGGTTCTGAAGGGTACAAGTTTAAATCCTGGTCTAAATTGGCTGGGTCAGCCACTTAAGAATGTCTCTGGGCAAGACATTTGTTTCCATTTGCTTTGTCACAATACAGCCATTTATGTGCTAATGTGTGAATCAGTCAAAATAATCTGGGATATAATTAATAAAAGTGTGTTTATGTTTGTGTGCAGACCATTATAATTTACAGTGTGGCAAACTACTATGGATGCAGTGATCTGACCACTAATTCATTTTCCATAGAACTTAATGTTAATCGATTAATGTTAATACAAAATATTTGTTATATTTAATTTAATTATTTGTTTGTTAGTTTTAAATTTTTTTTTATTCCATTACATGCTATTGTAATGAAACTTTGTTTACTGGACTTGACATTGCCCAGAATTTGAATTCACTTCTGTTTGACCCTACTGTTATTTTTTTAAAATTTCATTGATAAACAACTAATAATAGAAAAAAATATAAAAGAGAATCCATGTATGTCGAGCACATTGGTCCGGTCCCGAAAAATTCTTCTTTGCTATGCTAATTTTTGCCCACATCTCGAACCCTGTTATGTTAATAACCCAATTATGTTGGGTATAAATTTCGGTCTGAAGTAACAGGTGGACCACTTAATTTGACGAAATGCAACTTTTAGTGCCCATCTTAAATAAATTTTACAAATGACCTGGCGTTTCATCTATTACCAATATCTCGGACTGGCAAGGATGGAAAAAGTCTGTACAAGACCACTTTTTTTTGGTACAAATGCTAATTAAACAATCTCATCAATGCATGGTTTATCACTTACACAGTATGGAGAAAATTAGCATTAAAACAAAAAGATTAGTAGACTCTCCTTCTGGAGCTGTGTTCTTGCTGACGATCACTGATCAAAGTCGGAAGGTTTATGGGACTACAACTGCATTTATGGAATAAGTTCATAGAATTTGATGTTAAATGTTATGCTTAAAGACTTGAAACACATTTTACAGTTTGTTGGCACATGAATACTGACAGTCACATCTTTTTCTGGTACAGAAGCAAAATTTATTGGCAAAAACCAGCATATACTTGTGTTAAGGAATCTCTGAAGATCAAAAAGAAAAGATTGATTTTTACAAACAGTACTGGTCAGTTACAATTTGCTGCACAAGTCAACTCTAACAAAAGAAAACACTTTCAAAAAAAAGTATAGTCCTAGATGTACTTCAATTAGCCTAAATTTTGGATAGCGTGAGAAAATCATTGTCTTGGTAAAGCTACCAAAGGGATGAAGCTATTCACGGAAATAAAAACAACTTTAAACCACTGACATTGTTGCAGTAACTTGTTGTAAAAATATGTGACTTGTTTACTTATTCTCATTTAAAAGACTTCTAATATTTTATTTTATGACTGAATTATTATTTTTATTGTGCATTAGAAATGCCATTTGTTTTTAAAAATAAAACTCCTCATTTTTAGTACTGCAGATGCATAGTCATTGATCTGCAGCAGATTTATCAGATAACTAAACCCTGACATCTCAGGACCCAGTTATGTCAACAATTTTTTGACATCCCCAATGTAATAGTGATAACAAGGTCTGACTGTATCTTTCTCTCTCCAACTGAGCCACTTCCAAAATTCTTATCCACCAATCTATTTATCTATCTATGTGTATATGTCTGTCTTTACTCTTCTAAATATATTTGCATTCTAACCCTTTTGTTCTCATCTGCATATCTAATTACATATATCTTTCCTGATAACTTTAATTAGTGGCATAAGATTTTATGGGTGCAAACAAAGATAAAAGGAAAAAGATCATTATTTGTAAAATACAGATAATACAATTAACTTGAAACATCCCATAGTTTATTTTACCTTTC
Source organism: Potamilus streckersoni (assembly GCA_016746295.1). Lineage (NCBI taxonomy): Eukaryota > Metazoa > Mollusca > Bivalvia > Unionida > Unionidae > Potamilus > Potamilus streckersoni. Next base: position 2,194,484 of record JAEAOA010001226.1, read on the forward strand.
CTTTTACTTTAGGTGTTATATTATTTCAATGTATTTTTGGGGCAAGCTCAAACATCCCAGGGGCAAGTTCAAATTACAAAATAGTCTGCCCTTGGCAACCAGACTTTTATAAATATCTGTAAAGTCATGCATATGTCTGGGTACAAGTGTAGTACAAAAGGACATTAAGAAAGAACTTACCGCGAAACATCTGCAGGAGCTCTGGGGACTGAAACAAGATGGAACCTTTCACAAGGTATTCAAAATAGGAGTCCACTCCTCCTCCTATTCCAGCATCCAGTGCTGTCCATTTCCCTGTATTGATGTCCACATGATTTCCAACCTGCATGAAAATTTATTGTTTAGGGCTTTTCCAATAAAACATATGCCCTGGGGGAAGGCACTTTCAAATTAAAATAACCCACAACAAAAGCAGTAAAAAAACTTACAATCCAGTGTCTGATGTGTTTTAATAGAAATAAACTGCCTCTACAGAGGTATATTACATTACATATTTCTGGCTAGGGGTTAGTGGGCGGTAGAAATGATTTTAGGATTGGGTTGGGGAAAAAGTGATTTAAATTACTGTCTGAAAGTAGCCTATAGCGAATTCCTACATTGAATTTTTATACACTGCATATTTTTATATATTATTTGTCTGTCAACATTGTATGTTTCTGATACTGTGAAATCAAAAAATTTCTTGGTGGCTTATTATTTATAAATGTCATGGCTCAGTCCCTTAATACCTACTAATTTAATGTCCGTGAACATAGATTCTATAAGAGATTTCAATTATAATAATACATAAATCATGAATTTGTATCCATATTAAAATGTCACTTGTTATAACTATGTATGTTTACTTTTTTCAGAGATAGGTATGTTTTGCTAAATTTCTTTGTTCTCAGGCTTGCTACTTTTGATCTAATAGTTAAATCTTGTATTGCTTTAAATTTATTGTCAGATGCTGAGCATGTTTTTTTAACAAATAGTTTTGCAAATATATATAATACATGATATTTAAATAAAAACCCAAATATTGATGCCAGAGGAAGTGATGTTGCATTACTTCTCCCTACTTACACATTATATAATTTCTTGTAAGACAAATATATATTCAGTGACCGATATATCTTATTTTTTGTACCATGTTGCATGACTAATATAAAATAAAACGAGAAATATAATATGTCAAACATTATTACATCATAAATAGAAAAAAAAAATGAATGAAAACCTTGGAGTAGTCCCCCTCATGTACTCTTAAAATCAATGTCACTACAGTTAACTTTCTGTTGTCAACAATAGCAGCATCATTGATGTCTAGCAGTAAAATGCTGGAGGAGTCTAAAAGCCACAGGTTCCATCTCCAACTTCTAGTCTTTCATATGAGATTTACACTAAAGTTCCAAGGGGTTTCCATGGCAGAGTGGTGAAAGATACTTGTCTTATGATCATTTGCTTTTCATCACGCATAACAAAATCCCATTCGCACATGAGAATGTTGCCAGTTACTTGAAGAAGGCCTGTGATTCTACCCCGGTGGTCTTTGGTGCCTGAAAAGTACTTGTCCTTTTCTTTAACAGTAAAACATGCTGCCATATATAATTCTCTTGTTCTGAAAATTGTGTAAAACCTATAACAATCAACAAGGAAATTAAGGTCTTATCTCTAAATGACCTTGGGTGTTAGAGAAAGCTAAAATACCAATATCAACCTGGGTCCTATGTGACAAAGTGACCCAATGTACCTCCCTTTACAGATTACTCACATATCCCATACCTGTCTACTTGAGTTTGAGTCTCAATTTGACCAACATTGGTCATCAAAACTTTTCTGGGTCTGTTTGGGCTCTTCATCTACCAAAATATACTGGCTGCCATGTATAGGTTATCACGTGAAGAAAAATATTAAACCTCAAAAAACCAAACCAAACAAAGCCAATCAATTAAAAACAGCAACACCAGCAGCAGAAGTACTGGTTCGTAAGTTTTACCACAGCTGTGTGAGTGTATCAATGCTGACCATAGTGATTGTTGTTCAACCTATGAATATCATCAATAATGTTTTCTGAAATTTATGTAATGAAAATTCATCATCAGTCTGTGCGATTGATATATCTGTATCAGTTTCAGGGGCAAAAAAATGAGATGGAGAAGCTGTAGTAAACTTGCATCACATGAAAATTTTACCTTTTCAGTTTACACAAATTCAAATTTCTCTAACAACGTCTATTGTTCTATCTAGACCTATCTATTAGTGATATCCAGATGTTCATATGCTGATAAATACTTTCCCTGACCAAATATGAAAATGAATCATTGTTTTTCAATGATGCATCTGGACTAAGCAACTACTAAAGTCAATAAACCAAGAAAGCAGGTTATTCAAGTCTGTCAGGCAGAAGCATAATTATAATCTACCAATAATTTTTCTGATCTCTAAGTTTTGTAGATTTTTATTTCAACCATAATTTTTTAGTGGACAGAATCACCAGAAAGGACAAGTACAGATGAAAACTGATGTAATCACCAGAATGGATGTTAAAATCAATTTAATTTATCTTGTTAAGTAGCTTAATTCACTTTAGTATAATTAACTGCACACCATTTATTGTCCTCCCTTCAAAGTTCTTTCTTATTTATGCTAAGACAACAATGTCACATACATTAAAAAAGAGGCACATCTATGCTCATCATTGACATTATTATATACTTGTCTGTTCCAGTCCATTCTATCCATTTTGTCTTGTTTTAGATACATTGGAATTTAGCACATGCTTATGTAACTAGTATACTGATTTTCTGTCCAAATGAGAATCTGTTTACCAAAGTGAAATGGAACTAGGAGATCGAGTTAAAAGACAGCAAACCTACAAATTTCTGGATGTTTTTGACCTGAATTCCATTTTTACGCATTGAGAGTTCATCAACTCCCAATCTTTGTATGCTTTCTTGGGCCTTGCTGACTCACCAAACTGTACAATAATATCCAAGTAACAACAATACCATGGACTACCTTAAGACCAGTAAAATCAAATAACCTCCCCTGCAGATATGCTTCCAGGATTTTATTTGAAAGTGTGGGGGATCGCCCCACTTGTCAAGATAAGGGGGAGTAGAAAATCAAAAATAAGGGGGTGGGGAACTGGTCACTGTTCAATATTTATCTGTCTCTCCTTATTACTGCTCCACTCTGTAAGTCTCTACTGAAAAAATCAAAATCCTCCAATGATGTCCACTCTAGCTGTGTAGTCATTTTCTGTATAGTCATTATCACTGTGACATCATTGGGCATGATCACTTAGTGGGTTTCATGATCTGGCTGGCAGAAACATCATTGGCTTGCTACATATTGATGACTAATTGTGATGTATTCAAAAGAATTATATCTCTTCTTACCTAACTATCATTCAGACTGACTCGGATTACATATTTGGTTTAAAGTATACAAAAAACTTTCTAAAAATGATTTTGATTTTGGTGTTGTCCATGTTCCTCCATCTGATTCAAGTTTTTTATACAAGAGATGAAATTAACATATTTGCATCTTAAATTACTATCATAGCTACTTTGAATAATGGTTTTCAGTGGGACACCTTTAATGACAGAACTCTAATATCAGCGATTTTTGGGTAAAAAATATGAATTCCTTCTCAATTCATTCAATTCTGGTGTTGATTATATTAAATTTTTAAAAATGAAATCATGAAAATTCTTGCCTTGTATATACTGCACAAGAAACAAGTAGCACTATATAAGGAAACCAATTTCCACAGAGAAAATACTGATAGGAATATATAGAAATATTATTAGATTAAATGGAATATGTCATAACAATACGAGTTCTGGTTCTACCACTTTCAACCACCCCTGTGTTCTAAGAGGTTAAAGCATCTGTTTTGGAAGCTGGAGGTCAATGATTTGAACCCATGCAAAGTCATACCAGAGATTAATAAAAAATGGTTCTAACAGTTGCCTCATTTGGTACTCCAAATTAAGAGGATAGTGTCAAGATTGGATGGCCTGACATCAGTATGATGTGACTGATTGGGATATGATGATAATTTTTGTGTCATGATGCCCCATTGCTAAACATCACTATAAACTGCTGCACTGCTGAGATCAAAGCGATATGACTGAAAATGTTTTTAAACTACGTAAAAATCTAAATCACACATACTGCACGACTCTACAACTATTCTCCTGTTTTTGACAATGCTGCTGTTTATAGAATAGAATCAACATAGATGATTTCTGCTGACAATACTTTTTGCATACATAAAGTTGACTCACTTTTTACAGTTAGACACATCTTGTCAATTTTAGATTTTACCACAAAATTAAGCAAATTTTACTTGTTGACAATAATACATCATTGCAAAAATAGCAATGGCAATAAAAAAGAAGAAATGATATTATAAAATTATTGGTACCAGAAAACTCAAATAGTAAAGAAGACTAAGGATTCAAATAATACATGTAGTATACAATCCAAGTATCAACAGTCTTTATTAAACAGTTTCATGATTATTAATGACATTGATTCAAAATGATAGATAACAGCAATAAAATTTGTTACAAAAAACAAAAATGATGTTTTGAAACTAACTGCCAAAAGGCATGCAAAAAATATCATCATGTGAGAAATATGCATAACAATAACCAAATACAAACTGGACAAATTTTATCCATTTTGATTTGAGGTTATAAAGATCATTCAGTCCCTTATAATGTTTAATGCCCTTTAACTTCTGCACATAGGGAGTACATACTTCATTTGGTAACTGAGAGTTTGTGTCAATCCTTTGTTGTAATAGTGGTTCTGCCAACCAAACCTCTGCACAAACTTATTTGTGATAATGTACTGGGATTCTCTGATGAGCCCTAAAACATTAATATGTTGATTGTTTCTGAAATTAATATTGTCCTTATCTGTGCATGAACATTTTTCTGTGCTGAGAACCCCCTTTCAATATGCATAGCTAGCTTGAAGAAGTTGGCAAACTCTTCTTTATGGTTGTAATTTTCCCATCTCATAGATATTGTCTCTGGGATATGTTTGTTCCAAAATAAGATGTTTCACTAATATTCTGCCAAAGTTTCACTTTACTAAAACAGTGCTTTGCTGCTTTCTATACTAGATTTACTTCATGTTTCAAAATGTTGTATCAGGGCTTAAGTCCATCAATGTCACACAGTCTGCTTTTTCCATCAAAGGTATTTTAATCAAATACATATCCATACTTTTTAGATTCCTATCGATTCAATTTATCTTAACACTTAACTGGGTACAAAATCCATCCCATGGGAAAGGAAATGAAAGCTACACTCAACTTTAAAATTGCATGTATTTCTAGTATGTGTCAAATTAATATAAATAATTCTCTGAAGACAAACTATGTTGGGATTCAGACATTTTGGGTTTTCTAGGTGACCCATATTTTAAACATGAAATTATAAAACTTCATTGATGATTGAAAGGTTAAAACTGTAATAGAATACTTGTACCAAGGTCTACCGCACCAATCATATTTAACTACTATTCATGTCAAGTTGAAGTATCTAGATGTTTTAAAAATGCTGAAAAACAATGTCACAAACTCGACAGACTTCTACCAGTAGCATACAATTTTGAAAGATCTATCTACCCTGTTATTGTATACTAATTTATTCTCCCCATTAACTTAACACTGTCATATTAATGCCATATTCCCCATACTGCACATATTCATACTACAAGACATGTCTAAAAAAGTATTGTGTGTTAGGAAATATTTGTTTTTATAAACAATGTTTGCTCTTGCAAGAAATACCTGAGCATTCAATTTAGTACATCTGTCTGTGGATGAACCAAGCCAACTGTTTTATCCATAATAAAGGGGGCCCAGAGTAGTCATGTGGTCTAAATCGATGACCGTTACGGATCACTGCCATCTCACTTCTGTCTTCAGCGAGTCCAGATTTGGCTAACATGGGTAAGTGAGAAAGCCTACCAGTAGCTTCTTGTGGGTCAGTGGTTCTTCCCTGGGTTTTTCAGGGTTCTTCCTCCACCATTATTACTGACCGCCATGTATAGCCTATCTTGTGCTGAAAAATGGCGTTAAACCCTACAACAACATCCATATAAAAGTAGAGATGATAAAAACTGATGATGCAGATGAGTTCATTAAGTCACACAAGAACTTTCCACTGATTAATAACTGAACAAGATATCCACAATGTCTAGAGATGGTTTTATGACAATTAACTTGAAAATATGCAGTACTGAAAATATTCTGATAATTAAAACACTTCTTTAGGCAAAAGGTTCACAATAATTGGAAAACTGAATGACCATACTCTTTAGAATGTATCAAAAATAGCTCAGAAAGACATATTACGGTCAAGGGCTACTCCATCTCTCTATGAAACATCATATTTTACAAGTCAGTTCAAAACACAAGAAGAAGGCAGATTTTAGTAGAAAAATAAGCGACTCAGGACTAATAAGCAAAATTTTGTAGAGATAATTTCACAGTACATTCTGTCATGGTCAGCATGACACATAATCATTACATCTGACATATGGGCTGGACTTGCAATAAATTGCTGACTACAAAGGATGTGATATGCTCTATTTGGGGCATATTATGAATTTTAATTAGAGTATATCTGATAATGTTTAGACAGATATGTCAATGTATGGTTAAATGTAGGGAATGACATGATTTAGTAAAACCAGACCAAAGTCTTTTGGGAAAACTTGGGCCATCTGAAACAGTTGTCATAAATGAAATTTTACAGAATAGTTATTAAAAAAGTTGGCCTAGAGATAACTATTCTGACTTTGATGGGAGTGTTAAAATTTTTTTGAGGTTCTGTGTGATATTAGAAATTTCATGCCAAAAGGTGCAGCTGGTTCCAAGATCAGTAAAATGTAATCCTCTCATTAAATAAATTCTCCAAGGGACAGGGGGTCTGGAAATTTGAGAGACCTGGAGCCAGAGGGAATTCTCTGATGCAACTGAGGGCTGGAGGAGTCAACATAGTATTCTCTCAATTGCATGCAATAAGTTCACTGATTTAAGTCTGTAATTATTTCTTGAATTTATTTGTTTAAATTTATGCTTCACTTTTCCTTGAGTTCAGAAAATAATCATATATACATCTATCTTGATTGTAATAAAAATCATGTAGTGTAAAAATTTCATGCACTTTTTATACAGATTGTGAGAAGTAAATTATCTGTCTTAAATGATTTGTAACATGTATGATCTTAATTGATTTGCAACATGTATGCTGAGAAATTATTTTTCTGTGTATGGAAATGTATGTCAATGAATTGCTAATTATCAAAGTAATGTAGCTGTTGCAAGGAGTGAAGTCCATTAATTAATTTGTGTAATTAAATTGTGAATTCTTTTCAACCAAGAATTGATGGTATTAGTATTAAGAACATATCCTGACTGACAATTCAGCTAGTGATTTACAACCCACTGGGGAGCAGTAATAATTATCAAAGAGGTCTAATTATGTTATGGTTCCAGTTAGGAATGTGAAATGCAGCTAAAATACCTAATAATTTACAGTAATAGGGTGGTGAGCATGTATTAGGCTGTGAACTGACCACAGCTTAGTTCTGTTGAATTATGATAGTAAGAGTGGAAATATTGTTGATCCCAGGAGAAGAAAAAAACTTGAGAAGCATTTAGGGTTGATATTATATTTTTATTTCAAGGGAAAATTTAGCTCTATAACTGTATTGACAGTGGAAAAGAGTGACATAATCTATGCCCAAGTTTATTTAAAGTCTGTGATGTAAAACTATTGCTGTGCAGAGACAATCTTTCTTCTTTTAGTCAGAGTGACATTGGCCTCTGACTTTTGGTCCCCAAAATTTCTAGGTTTCTGTACATGGTGGAGAATATGAGTTAATGTGTAGAAACAAAATTGGTAACAGTTGAATACATGAATGGACATCAAAACATAAAACACTCAAACTAATTCACCTGGGAGTTTAGGAAAGGTGCAAAAATAAGCTATTTGATAAGAGTATAGGAGTAAAAATGGCAGAAAACATCATCTACAACAAATCTGGTAGAGCCATAAACAGCATAATAGTTTAATATCGAAAAGCAAACCAAATCTTTATTATACTTTTCTTATTAAATGGTATAGTAACTGACATCATTAAATAGTGTAGGAATTTACTTACTAATAAAGCCTGTATAAGCAGACTGTTTCAATCAACATAAAACTGGATTAATGTTGACCTAAACATTATTTGAAGCAATACACTATTATTTTGGTATGAATATATTTAGTTGATAATGATTAAATAAAGGTTTATACACAAATTGGTAGAAGAACAAGTTTGTATTTTGCTAAAAGATTCTACTGATGTCACAATCTGGATAGGATATTCAACAATGAACATTGTCTGTTAGATCAAAAAGTAATTCAGTCTGTAATATCAAAACAATTACATAATTATTGAAAATAACACAAATATGCATGAACATTAAGTATGCAAGACCATATGACTGAGTACAATGGGGATTAGCCAAGAATCCAAAATCACAGCACAACCTGGAAAATATATATTTCTTGCATGCCTTATTTTCAATTATTTTAAAAATAAAAATGTAGTAGGAAAAATTTGATAGTTCTTATGTATAAATATTTTAAACATGGGTTTCCAACATACAAATTACAGTAAAATTTGCTTTGGAAGATTATCCGTCATGAACAACCTTAGTCTCATTCATAGATCAATAGTTTTATATAATATTATGACCTTGAAAGAGTGACTACCTATCTTAACAGACTACATTTTGCTGGCAGAAGTATCAGTATTACAAGACAGGATTCACATCTGCAGATATAAAAACTCAAAAGGCAGAATTTGCACACAATCATATATACATACATGATAACTAAGGTTTATGGTTACTTACCAGATTCAGAGATGATCTTGCATTCCAGAGAGCCCTTAGAGCCCTGATAGCAACTTTCTCAAATATGGGATCTGAAGTCAGTCTACTAAGAGCTCCAAATTCCAAAACAAAGGTTCCAACTCCTGCTGTACAGGTGATAGTTGTCTCTCCTGGTGGAACCCCATGCTTGAGGTTCACAGTGCCATATGGCATACCAGTCATTGTGTCAAAGGCTAAAAGTAATAAAATTCCATGTAAATGGATGTGCAATGTTATGGACAGATTAATAGATTTGCCTGATCAAAACTTTTGTTTGGTTCTAAAGAAAACCAAACTTTCTTGCATCTTTCAAATTAACTGTTGATCCTTTTTCAAGTAAACTTTACACATACAAGGTGGCAATGAGGTTGAATATATTCAATCTTATTGATGAATCTGTCATCCCAATTTTACCAAAGCTAAAACAGCACTTTCCTTACTTGGTAACTACATCTAACTGCATCTTAATGACATAAGCAATTAATATAAAAGTTGACCACATCTACTTTAGTTTAGAACACCTTGGCTCACCGTGAAAATATCTCTGTACTACAATGTCTTACCAAGATGCTCCCTCCTTTCTTAGTATCTTATGATAGTCCCTCCCCCATTTCTTTAAATGCAAATATTAAGTTTACAGAGTTATTACACTTCCAACAAATACCAGAAAAATAGAAAGCTTTAAGTACAGCCTTACATTATAATATTCAAATGAGAAAATCATCATTAACTAAAGACTCTTCTCACAAAGTATAATTTAGGAAAGAGCAGTTTCCCTTATCAACCATACTGGAAGGTAAAACCTATTCTGCTATAGATATTTAACAACAGTAATGTATTTCATGTTTTTTTAATGATGAAACAGCCTGAAGCAAAATAATGTTTACTTGATTATTGGGTATGATACCATATTTGAACAGATAATGAAGTAAATAACTACAGTAAAGTGGAATCCTAAACTTACATTGAATTTATGTGTAACACTCCCCCTCCAATGCTTTGAAGATGGTGGACAAAGGGAGGTAACTGATTCAACATGAAGAATATCTATACCTTACCTGGCAACAGCCTTCTAGCCACAGTCTCAGCCATTCTCAGTAGTGGACCTGAACAGGGCCAACCCTCTTCCAGCTCCATTCCAGCTCTCTTAGACAGTAGGTGAGCAGACAATAGTCCACCTACCACTAAACCAAAATTGACAACTATTAATCCTGGGTCCTATATCATTTTACATCACATCTAAATAACAAGTAACAGCATCAGCACTTATCACAGAAAATATAGCAATGTTGCTCTGTGATTGGCATGACACAAACACAGGATCAAATGGCCACGAGTTTGAATTCCAATCAGATTATTACCTCTGGCCCTTAAGCAAGGAACTTTGCATAACTTGCTCCAGTTAACCCTTCTAGTGAAATGGTTACCCACACCACGAGATTATCTAGTGATGGACTGGTGTCCATCTGTGAAAGATCTTTTTAATTTTTAAATCATTATTTTTGATTGGAGGATACACAGATTATACTAAACTGAATTTAAAAAAGATTAACCTCATTTTTTGCATTCCTATAAATTTTTAATATCTATTATATAACCTCACAGGTGAAAATATTTATCATGATAATATTTTGACACCAAACTATGCACATTCCTAAGTAAAAAGATTGTCAGGGTTTTCTCTGGAAAAAGACTGATACTTAAGTATGCAATAATGAATCTGATTTAATACATGTATCAATGGCACAGGCACTTAATTCTGGAGTAAACTAATGTGTACCTCACCAATTAACATTGTTTTAATTGGTGAGGTACACATTAGTTTACCCCGGAATCATGTGCCTGTGATCAACAGCCTATCCTTTCCATGTCAGAACATACTAAGGAGCAGCTGTCTGCAAAAAGCCATACACAGATCTCCTTCCATGGTTCATACTGAATCTCAAGACAATATTTAAGGAAAATCAAGGACTTGATGAAACTAACATAGCAACTGTAAAGCTAAATTTTGAAACCACTTTTATTACAAACATATTTAATCTTATATGGCTGATCTGGAGTTCAATACAGATTTTTTTAATGGTGATTCTGTATCATACACCCAGCCTGGAATTAATTTTTCAAACCTTAAAATATTCAATAATAATCAACTTTTAAAATAAAGGGAATGATTTGTTGCTATATATTTTTAAATTATCAAAAAATGTCAACAAATGTTTATAAATTTAAGAAATATAAGTCATATTTGAAAAAATTGCTGCTTTTGTCACTGGGGATAATGTTGGAGTACCATAAGTAGCAAGGAGTTTACTAGCATTTCATGGTATCTACCAAGAAGAAATTAGAGTTAAAGAGTTTAAACTGATAATACCAATTTGTACAGAATGTATGACAAGTTCTTAGATGAAGCTGGGGTACAAAGTGACACCATATTTATATAAGAGAAAGAGAGAGAGAGAGAGAGAGAGAGAGAGAGAGAGAGAGAGAGAGAGAGAGAGAGAGAGAGAGAGAGAGAGAGAGAGAGAACTTTGCTGCTGAAATCTTGTACTAAATATTTAAATAATTCAGCAATATAAGAGAGACTGAGGATCATCTCAAGATAAATATATAATTAAAGGTGTTACGTGACAAGGGCTCGTAATCAGTAACAAAGAAAAGAGTGAAAGCCAACAAGCTTTGTATATTTTAACAAAACAATTTATTTCCCTAGACAACAATGTAAAAATTGGTAAATAGGACTTACAGTCTGTGAATATAATCCAAAACTTGATAATAAGAATTAAACCACAAGTCCTATCACTAAATAGTCCTATAAGAATCCAGGATTGAGTCACAACGACGTACAAATATGGAAGGCAATGATGTCAGATGCAGTCTAATGTATGCATAACAATAATTCCTCACTTGAATCACAGTCTTTGTTTCCGAATAATTCCAGAATAAACTTCCATGCATATCTATCTGAATTTTTTTTATACAAAAGTCAACTTGTTTAGTTTCTAAGAGAATAAATTATTAAATCCAATAATCAGATGAAGAACAAACAATTTTGGCAACATATTAAAAATAATACACCTTATACCTTCAAGGTTTTGAATGACTGTCCAAAAAAATATTAGGATTGCATATTTAGAACCTCAATGCCTTATTTGAAGTCTCACAAGATTGGTCTTGTGGTCTCTTACTACACCTTTTTTGTCATAAAAAACGGTTGTTTACAAACAGTGATCAAGCAATGAAAGTATGCCAGTGATACTGACCAATCATTTTAACTTCCTGTTGACACTATTACCTGGGTAAGATATACTCGATAATTCTTACTCAATAATCTTTGTCATGAATAAACAAACTTTGTGATAAAAATATATCTCATTATTAAAAGTAGAATCCTGAATCCGAGAAAAATATTCACTGCAATTAAATACAATGAAACAAAAATGAAATAAAAAGAATTTTAAACCTTACACACAAGCAATTTTATCACATATACGTAACAAAGGTAGTAACTATGGCTACAACATTTGAACATGAAATGAGTTTGCTAAATGCCATAAAATGCTGAATTCTGTGAGCAATAACCTTTAACAAAACAGAAACCAAAAAGAACAAAAATTTCTGAACTGTTCTCCCATTGATCTAATTCCTAGCTGCCACAGATGACAGAGAGAAGAGACATTCCACAACATATATCTTCCAAAATTTCAAACTTATCAACCCAAATCAATTTCAGCTACCAATTTCAAAAATATGATGAAAATTTTTTAAAATAATTTTTTAAGAAGTTAAATTGGAAGAAATTTTAATTGGTCTTTTCAAATTTGGGAGGAATCAAATTTGTTATGTAAACTTAAGAATAAATTTGACAAACATTTGGAATATGAAGGTAAACAGATCACTGAGGTGAATATTTAGACAAATTACATCTTGTTACAATGATGTTGAGACTTTTTCATCTCTGGAGCACATGCTTTTCAAGTAGAAAATAAAAGAAAACAGCACAACATTGTTTATAATTGTCTGGCTAAACATATCTCAGTGAAGATTAAAAATTTGGTCCCCATGTTACAGAGACCAAATCTGTTTTTTCTAACAGATACATGCTTAAATTACCATCTTCAAGTTCAATGCATCAATAATTTCTTGTAATAAATGAAAACATAAAACAGAGTTTGAAAGTAATATAAATTAATCAGCTTTCTGTATAAAATGGAATGTGAATTTTAATTACTGTCTGAGAAATGTTTTGCCCTGAAATTTGCTGGGAAGTTCTGCATGTGTATTCAGTGTTTAGGGTGTCAAAAAATTCATGATTTCCTGATCCAAAACCTATGTATCTTGTTCTTTCTTTCTTTCTGCCCACTTGGGAAAAAAAATATTTGAACTTTTGTCCATTTACTATGTCAATGTTGAGTTCATCTTCCAAATTATAAAATAAAATGTGAAATTGTAAGTCCTGAAATACATACATCGACAATACAATACACACACACATAATAGTTCTGTCAGCAAGTTACTGTCAATGCTAATTTTCCAGTTGTATGTGTACTCTACTTATAAAGGGACTGACCATGCCATCTGCAGCTGTATACCCAACAAACTGGAACCCCAAATACCTTGCTGTAATGATGTTACCCCAAGATAAATTAAAAAATAGTTTGGGGTGACCTAGTTATACTGAAAACAAATTACAGTACACGATAGGGAATGAATTGCTTGAGTGTTTCGATATGCATATTTGTCAAGTGGAAACGAGGCTGAAATCACGTGATGTCACAGGATCTTTTGCAGCTATTGGCCGTTGATCAGCATCCTGTTCATTTATTGTGCTTGAGAGTAGGCAGCTTTTCAGTGCTTGTATTCGTGTTTGTTTTCCAAGAATTTCCAAAATGCCCCACTGTGCAGCGTTTGGATGCGACAATAATTTGACTGGTAATTTTTTTCCTATTTCCAAAAGACAAAATCCAATAACAGGCTTGGATCCATTACTGTAACTCAAGACTTTGCAGCTTGCATTTTTCAAAAGATCAGTATAAAGTTGATCCAAAAGGATTTGCAAAATTGGGATATTTAAAGGTTAGGGCAAGAATGAAGCTGCCAACAGTACAAGAAATTCTTCTACCCCTGGGCTGGGGGGGTTAATCTACTGACAGATCTGAGTGCCAGTAGCACCACAACTGTCAAACCGTAGTGAGTAAGAGGAGCCTATAACAAGCGATGGAATGCAGAGGTAAATAAATATGTTGTATGCACTCTAATTTCCATTAATGTAGGTCCATAATGTAACAGGTATTTAGCCAATAATATCTACATAAAATAGAGCTTTGTTCAACTCAGATTCTCATGCATCTCCATCATTATCATCACAGCCACTAGCCATGTGCCGTGGAGAATGAATCGTTGCATACATTATATATTCCTGGAACATATATATCGCGGAAAGAGTTGCTTATGATGCTAACGTTAGTCATAGTATTATGTATTTAAAATAGAGTGGAATGCATAATTTCAAGTATTTTTCACCATCACCTGAGAAATATGAGCCTTTGGCTATGACATGGGATAAACTTCTTTGTGCCCCCCTTCTTTTCCCCATGTGTATGGTCATAAATGTATGAATCAGTTGTTGCCATGTGACTACTCAAATGTTTCAAAAATACTCTGTAGATACTACAAATGCTCTTTTTTGTCATTAATACTTGGGGTTGAGGGGGTAGGTTGTTTTACTGGATTCTTGTAAGGATAATGGTAAACTAAAGTTGCCAAATGGAAATCACTGATGAACTACATCGCAAACAAGCACATGGACCATTCTGGCACTCTACCATCTTCTGCAAATGTGAAAATAGTCCTATTTGGGAAGAAAGACAGTGGTTGAAGGATGGTATGTTTACAACTAGGATATGTATAGAAAAGTTTACATATGCTTACATTGCTATATTTCAATATCCAGTTACTGATACTAGCTGTGTGTGTACATATGCTGTATAACCAAATGGAGAATGAGATTTGGCCATAATTGGTTAGGAAACTCAATGCTATTTATATAGTGGGCTTATTCTAAAGAGCTGAAATTGCAATTTGCCTTTGATTTAACCATATATGTTCACCTTATTTAAGAAAAACTGTAAGCACAGACTGATACTCTTGTTCATATATACAATCATTTTTCTTCATTAGGCTCCAGGGCATACAAACTTATGAATAAATTCGCTCACAGTCCTCATATACCCCAAGTAATCTAGAAGCTATCTCCTATACATCAAACTTATGGCTTAGAAGTGTTCCACAATGTTGTGAATCACAATGCACCCAGAGTACACACTTCTTTTATGGATCCATGCTTGCAAGTTAACTAGTATGCAATTAGAAAAGGCAAAAATGAAAATGCTTTTCTGGTCAGTTGGTCCAAGCACTTTTATTCCCCCCAGTTATAAAAAAACACTGTTGCAGAAATTGAGCCAGTTTTTCCCAGTACTTTGAAATGTTTAATATATTAGATATTAATCATTATATTATATATACATATACATATATATATATATATATATATATATATATATATATATATATATATATATATATATATATATATCCTCCTTTCCTACACCAAAGTCATTGTGTATAGGTTGCTGTCACAATTTCTTGGGAATAATTGATGTCAATTGTAGATTGACAATAGCTTTTTTTGATTGTATAAATGTAATGTCCAGTGTAAACAAGTAATCTGTGCTGGATTAAGGCCTCCTAGGGCCCTAAGCACTGAAAATATTATGGTACCTCCCTACAAAATGGGAAATTTGAAAAAAGCATTATTAAAAGCTAAAACAAAAATAAATCAAAATACTCATACATGCAGATCGAAAAAGTCATATACAATTCATCAATTTCATCATTAAACTTATTTATATTTATTCTGTTGCACATGTTGGTGGGCTGGTGCCCTAAGCATGTGCTTAGTATGCATAATGGGTAAATAGGCCCTGCAAGGAATTAGAAGAAAAAAGATATCTCTAAATAATTAAATACATTTATAGCTCATGGAATAAATTTTATTAAAGTTCATAATGTTGGAACACAGGTTACTCTATCATTTTAAAAAGTGCAATAGTTTCAAATCTAAAAAGTTTATTTATTTCATATCCTGTTGCATTTTTATTTTTTAATGTTATGATGCACTCTTGAAGCAGGTACAGCTGGACTTGAAGGACTTGCCTACATCCACAGAAGCATACATGTTCATGAAGGTGACATCTCAATATCCACCACCACTCACAGCATCATATAAACAGCTTTCAAGAGATGAAATCATAAAAACACAAATCATGCTTTTTGAAATCCAATAAATTTTATGGTGTGGCATGTCTGAAGCCAACATATTCCTCTGAGGGAAATGATTTTCTGATTTTTGAAACCACACAAGATGGAAGAACTTTACAGATGTCTTCCTAGCCGATGCCAAATCCATGTGACAAAATTCCAAATAGCTATGTGTCTGTATTTTCTGAAAAATAAAAAAAAGAATACATGTAAGAGTAAAACAATACAAGAGTTAGATAGTTATTCATTGGTAACTCTTGCTAAAGTGTACTTTTAGTACTTATGGTGAATTACTTTTGATATGTTTAATTTTATACAATTATTAATCTTTATTGAATATGTGTGAAATGACCGATATTATTAAATTGTTTTATTTATTACCGGTACATTGTGTGTCTGAAGACTCATTTAGGCTAGTTGATAAGCAAAAAATGTTTTTTCTGATGATTCCAACATCATAGTAATTATTACAATTTATAACAAACTATACATGAGAGTTTAATATATATATATATATATATATATATATATATATATATATATATATATATATATATATATATATAGTTTAATGTCACATGAGCACAATCCAGGCTATATAGTATAAAATAAGTTTATGTATCAGCCAAAAGAAAATACAAAAAAAGGATAGTCTTTAAAAGAGAACCTACATTTTGTTCTTAAAAACCGCATTTTTTTTCATAAGTTCAAGACCAGCATAACGTGAACATCATAATGGAATGCATCCCTCTGCCTCCATGAGTTTTAAGCTGAAAACACCTTGAAGTTAAAAACTCTCATGTATAGTTTGTTTTGTAAAATATGTCCTAATCATTGTCACAAGTGTAGGAAAATCTGATTATAACAACAGGAATTTTGAAGAAATTTGTATAAGAACAGAAAAATTACTTGTGTATTAGCTCATTATCATCCACAGATCCATGATGTTCCATGTATACTTCCAGCACATGTCTGTTTCAGCAGTTTGCAATGAAACTTTCATGGAGGGTTATACATGTCAGGTCACCCTTCATTTTCTCAATTACCTCCACCTCTTCACAAGATCAGCACTCAATTGCAGAGTTCATCATTTGGCAATATCCACAATCACATCTGTAAGTCAAGTGCACAACATAATAACATCCATGAATGTTTAAAAATCAACGTCAACATTTTTTTAAATATTGAAATGATAGATGCAGATTAGAAATAGCTTGTTTATTCTACAGCTGAAATAAAGTTTGACTAAACACCATTAGTTCTCATCATGTTGTCTTTCAAAGTTTATTGGAAGCATTATCAAGTCAATGTGATGAGTAGAACTGTGCCTAATAGGGTAATATTCAGTGGAACTTATGATAACATTTGACCTGTGATTATTGTTTATATACATTATAGAAGGCATTAATCGTTGGTATGTATACTGACATTCATTATCATAGTCCTGTATTCTGAGTGGGTGTGTATTCTTTATTTGGAAAAAGAAAACATATACTTCACTGTGTAAAGGAATAAATGTAGTTGAATTTTAAAATAATGAACAACAAAATTTGTGATTACAGTGTACAGCATGTCATTATTTCCACTAGAATCAGTACTCTGATACAATGCAGCAATTTGAACATTACAAAATCTACAAGTAAATCCAAATTTACAGATTTATACACAGGAGTTGACAAAATTCCAAGTTTATTTTAGAAATTTAACGTGCATGTTGCTCATTTTTTAAAATACAAATTGCATGCTGTAAATTGGTACAAACCACTGTGTGTTCTCGAGTCGTCCTTCTTCACTCATCAAAATATCCTCATTATTCGAAGAACCTGACACCGTGTCATCACTACTGTACCCTCTTCGCTGTTAGTGATTAAAATGTGACTCAAACTGATATTGTAAAATGCTCACGCTTACAGAAGTCAGGGAAATCGTTCTCGCTATTTTCCATGAAAAAAAAAGGGAAAGGAAATAATCAGAATTGTGATAGCAGTTATGGTAGTTAGCTCACTTAGGTGGTAGCTATAGATCCTATGATGTCACTACCAGCCATGTGATACCTATCCAATTATCTCTCAAGGCACTTGAGAGGATAACCAAAATATTTCCTTGTAGTAACTAAAGGGCCTGAGAACGGTGTATGGGAATAAGATAAAAATATATTTTTGCAATACAGGCAATCAAATAATAAACCAACACGTACATTCCCTTTACCTTTCATGCTCAGTTTCTGCCCCAAATGGTTGAATACATAGTAATGAAACACTATAGCAATTAGTCAAATAAGTGAAATTAAAGTTTTTATAAGAGTTGTCAATGCAGATATAAGGACTCTGCAATGGATTTTTTTTGCATTTTCAAATATTCATGGATTTTTCAAGACCAGAATTCAAATTCTGGGATTTTTGAAGGACTGCATGAATGATGTAACTCTTCACACTGCAGTGCAGAGGAACCATAAAGTGTAGCATGTTATATACAAGGTCATATTTTACAATGCTGGGTTCATTGGATTCATGACAGCACCTGTGTTATATGAGGACATAATCTATGCTGAGTTGCTTTTCTGTGTAAGACCAATTTATTACCACTGACCTCTGATATTGGTCTCAAAGACTGAGGCATTGATGTCCATGCTGAAGTCCAATCTATCAATCAAAAGCTGGGCAACTCTCCGGAATTCAGTGTGGTTTCCCATAATGATCAGGGTGTCCAGGGCATCTATCAGTGTCAGAGAGTAACTGAAGAATAAATACGGGAAAAAGTAATATTAACAGGAAAATCTGGGCTAAGGTATAATATCATTATAAATTTGATAGATATTATTTTATTATATGTATAAAAATTGGGCAAAATTAGCCCAACCATTCAGGTAAAAAAGGCCTTTAAAATCTAAATTTTTCCAACAATTTCACCATTTTCTTTAAGTGGCAGCTCTACTTGTGATCTTAATGTTGTGTTAGTGCTGTCAGGTCTTTTGAACTCAACCTGGTGAATGCATGTGTGGAAAAGTGAGAAAAAATACAGAAAGAAAAGCAAGTATGTATGCTACTATTATAAGTACAAGTAAGTGAGCTCACTGCATTTAAAGTCACAAATTTTCAGACAAATGGTTTAATAAAATAATAAACATAATATACAGAATAAGCAACTGTTCATCAAATTTCATATTATTAATAATGCCATTTGATGAACATGTTACCCCCAATTCCTCATAAAGGCACAAAATACAGATTCTGTGGTGTGCTCTTTCCTTTTCAAGAAACAGTGAAATCAGTGAATTAAAATGGAATAAATATTATAAAGGTGAAAGAAAATATATGCTGCTTATGTCACTGAAAGAGCTGAATATATTAAATTCTTGAGCGCATCTGAAAGTGAGGTAAAGTCTTCATCTGATTTGGATGACATTATTCATTCAGATAAAAATGGTTTCAGTCAAGAAAGTCATATTGGGCAGAGACACGGGAAGCAAATATTATTATTCTAGAATGGAATTTTTCAAAACAAATTAGAGGTTGGAAGGGAACCATATTTAATACAGAAGAATCATCCCTAGCTCTTCTGTTAAAACTAGCTTTGCACTCTGTGATATCATGTAAAAGTATTAGCAATATCCATAAAAGATGGTGGTCTTCTCATTGTCTTGATCACACTGGCCAACTTATGCAACCTTCTGATATTCAAACATTGAACTCTGCCTTCATTGCTACTTGATATGATGGGGCCCACGAGTGGCAGTGGCCTAAAGTGCTCATCATTATGGATTACAGCCATCTCAACTGTCTGCATGCGTTTGAGTATTGAGTCAGCCAATGTGGGTAAGTGAGAAAGCTGAGCTTCTCATGAGTTGGTGGTTCCTCTAGGGGTTTTCCTCTACCATTTATACTGGCTGAAATGTATAGCCTATCTTGTGCTGAAAAATGATGTTCAAACCCCACAATAACAACAACTAGATGAGAAGTGTACATAGAATTGTCTGTACTACCTAAATGGAAATAAAAGTTTAATTCAAGAAGATGTCAAAAATAAATAAATAAATATATATATATATATATATATATATATATATATATATATATATATATATATATATATATATATATATATATATATAGAGAGAGAGAGAGAGAGAGAGAGAGAGAGAGAGAGAGAGAGAGAGAGAGAGCTGCTGTTATGCCCACCTTCCCCAGGTGTCATGTCCATCACAGGTAATTGGACGTAGTTCATCATAAGGATAGGCATTATGTATATATCCATCATATGCATGTTGAAACATCTTAGCCACTCTCTCCCTGAAAAAAAGCCCATGAAAAAATGCTGGATGAATAAATAGTAAGGTTGCAAAATGCTTGCAAGCTAATGGTGTACATGTGAAAGACATACCTATGGTGTTGATGTACTTTGGGTGAGCTGTAGTTGGACACTGTATGTATCTCTATCAGCCTTTAATCAAGACTATAGGATTTGTTAAATTTAGGGGGACACAAATAGTTTGGGATTGGAGATTCATCATCCAAAGGACTCTCAGGCTGACCTATACATTAAAATCCTTTATTCCCTACTTTTTTTAATCATTGAATAAAGTGTATTTTGATGATGACTTGAGAATAGTAACTGGTGCAAACCCTCTAAATGAGTGTATTTTGACAATGACTTGAGAACAGCAACTAAGGTGAAGACCCTCTACATGAAGTGTATTTTGATGATGACTTTTAAAAAGTACTGGTATTTTGTGCAGACCATGCACATGAAGTGTAGACAATGACTTTAGGACAGAACCATGAAAGTTATTGGAAAATATTTGAATTTTTATGGGAATTACTTCAAATACTTTTTCCTCAGTCTTGCTGAAAATGAATTACATTTGATTGGGATCCCACTCTAACCATGAAACCTACTTGTTGCTATCAGACTTGGTTGAAGCAGGGAACTAGAAGTGGTTACAATATACCATTTATGAAAGTACAAAGACAATTCATACCAGCATCTTCACTAGCAAAAGTTTTTATATGTTAACCTTATCTACGCCTTGGTGGATTTATCCGATATCTCAATGCTTTGTTCTAGTGACATCTATTGGATTTCATAGTTATCTTCCCTTAGTATATAATGTCAACTAACCAGTGGTATGTCACAGTGGAGCTTTGTATATCAGATGAAAATGACATAGGCAATTGACTTCAAAATGATACTTTGTAAGTTTAACATCAAAAATATGACTATATATATATCAGAAAGCAGCCATTACGGGTGCATTTGAGGGAAAGTATAAATTTAAACAAACACAGAGCAGCTGTGGAAAACTGCTTAATTTTTATGAGTCCATTCTAGTTGTGTGCTCCCTTTCTCTGGATCATGTAGGAGCAGTGTTCAAATCTGAACCAGTTGATTTTGGTTGGATATGGTGGCTTACCACTGTATCCAATGAAATTCAAAGTCCCAAGCTACTGAAATATCAGATAGATCTGCCATGGTGTAGATAGGGTTACCATATCAAAACCTTGGCTAGTGAAGATGTCACACCAGCTGCAATGTACATCTTAAGAATAAGAACAGTTAAAATCCATGTGTGAGGTTCAGTTAAAACAATTATTTATCAAGTCTGAATATGAGTTTCTTAACAGAAACACCTAATGTCTGATTTGGGTATTTTACAGATAGTCCAAAAATTTGTCCTACTGGACATGTCCAGTGTATGCCAGTTCTGAAGATCTGCTCTGGGCTTACCAGTTGGTACTACCCCCCCCTTTGTATAACAAATATTAAACTTCTAAGTTAAGTTCATGGGGGTAAGAACAGACCTCAAACTCACTTCAACTGTACAAATTCATTCACTTTTTCATGCCCAGTAACTGTTCAATAAGTATATACAGCCAGTGAAAGGTGTCATGTTTGCAAAGTCCCAGCTATAAAGTCATTTATAAGCTATAACCTATCTTTTGGGAATATTAATAGGGTCATGTGTTTGATGTCTAAAGATTGTGGTGGTTATGTGTTAAACTATTATGTAAATGTACATGACCAGCCAGAGAGCAGAATCTTGAATCTGCAGGATCTATACAAAGGTTTGCAATTATCACACCTATATGTTTATAAAGATTAGTCAAAAGGAAGTCCACAAAGGATTTTTATCTGTTCCCACATTGACAGACAGCAAGAGGGACATTGTCTGCTAAGTTTGATTGGATTGGTTCACAGCAATATCCAATCAGAATTGAGATAGAGGGTGTGTTTACAATTTAGACCTGAATGATAACTTTCAAAACTGAGAAAATTTAGTATATGCCTTGAGGGATTGCAGATCAATAGGGTTTATTTCAAGATGGAGCCACTTGTAATTTGGTGTCAAAGCTTAGAATGGGCTTGAGCCTATGTATAGAATTATTAGATGCAGGCAGAATTATGTAGATTGTTAACTTGTGCTCAGAATTAATTTTATAATTCACTATTAGGTTACTTTGTAGTAAACCAGTGCATTTATTAAACCATTATGTTAGAATTTACACATACTTGAATTGTGAATTTGGAAACATAGTTGATGTAAGATTAGTTACTTTGGGTGCATGATTAGTTACTATGGATGAATCAGAGCATGGATATTTGAATATTTGCATACTTTGTATGAGTTGTAAGGTAAAGGAATATGTCTGATTATTATGATATTGTTTAGTATAATGGGGTTAGAAATATGTACTGATGTGATGAAATTTATTGATGCATGTATAAGAAGCAATTTATACTGTGCTGTATTATGATGTTTGTTGTACAATGCAAGAATGTATGGATATCTCAATGTGAACAAATAAGTGACCAAATTTAATAGCCAGTATCTGATGATAGGCTTTTTGTAGGTTTGAGATGAGAGGGCTAAGGAAAAAATTGTACCATCCTTGTGTTTTCACAGGAAGCCTTTTAGGAAACACAACTTTGGGTTCCATTGGGTTCCATGTCTTCAAAGAGTTGGGGACAGTCAAAGTTGACAGAACAGGAGTCGTAGTAGAGAAAGTGGAGGAGGAGAAGGAATCTGGAGAAAAGTTTAGGTGGAAGGGGAGAAGGAATTGGGAGAAATAGGAGAAAGAGAAAGGATACAAATTGGTAGAAATACAAGGACAGGCGGAAATCAATCTCACACTACTAATCAAGGGATACAATAGGCTTACTAAAGGGTTGGAGTGTAATTGGAAATCTGAGTCATTTGATTACTGAAATGTTCTTACATTGTTATTCATTGAATTTCAACCTTTTTTTGTATATTTAACCATCTAACCATCTGCATTGCTGACTGGGGGCTTGGAGCGTTACATCTATCTTTCACTAAATTTAACTTCTAACAAAATAGAACCTGAGTGGGACTTTTATAATAGTTCAAATAAAACATTGGAAGCACCCCACCCCACCCTAGCCACAACAATAGTCACAATTGGTTTTCTTGGGTCTTATCTTTCATCATGCTTTAAAAGTATCAAATTCCAATATCAAAGAATTTATTAAAATTAATCTCAAAAACTTTTCAGAATAAATTTGAACATAATACTAAAATTTTATGATAAGTTAGTATTAAAACAAAAATGGCAAAATTTAAGCATTTTGTTTTTTTTTATATAATCAAAATCTGATTCCAATACAGAGTCAATCATCAATTAACTTATTGCCAGTAATGACTGACATAGTAAATTTATGAATACATGTATATGATATGTGTGTGTTAGGGGAGAGCAGTAATCTCAATAGTTAAGTCATGTTCCATGTACCAAGTCCCTGGGAAGCAAGAATGTATCCCAGGAAGAATGTTAGTTGCAAGCATAAAATTATGATTACATGCCCAGGAGATAAGTTTCTTGAGGATGAAATAAGACCCAGGGGCATGCCCATTGGTCTGAGTCTGACATGTTCTCAATAATAACACATGCCAATTCTCTGACATGTTGGAAAAAATGCTATAGTTATCTTAAATTCATGTCATATCTCACTGCCTACCTATCCCCACCACCATCTCAGGGACAAGATCAAATTGCTGCTGATGCAAGTTTCCTGTGTTTAGCTTTAATGGTGTTAGAGTAAGTATGAAATGAATCTGAACTGAATCACAACCTAGGCTTCTTTGAAAGCATGGGGATAAAATGTTCCCCAATGTGTAAGACAAATCTAGTACTCTACTGATGAATTTACACTATACAAAAATTTTCATAATTTTTAAAAAAGTGTTATGTAGATTTAATTAGCAATTGGTTTTTCTCAATCTTTATATGTTATATGTATCTTTATTTGTTACTGACCTTTGTCCAAAAACAGTTTAATGTCTGCCTGACTAGTTAGCATTCAAAGTTTTTGGCAATATCATGAATATCCATTTGAAAAACTAATTTCCTACTCTCAGCTACAATTTATAATCATATGGAAATATTAACTGTGTATTGTTTAACAAAATAAATGTAACTCATACCTTGACTACAGTCGCATTGCAACAAATTCAAATGTATGTCAATGGAACATGAAAATGAGTCCATTTGCTAGTGTCATATTTTGATTCCACCAGGATAATGACAGTACATTAAGTATATTGATTACACATAAATTAGTGGAAGAGTGTCAATATAGGCTGCCAGTTGTGTGAGATATTCCTGAAACTATGACTACTTGTTCCAATGTCAATGACATCGGAACACGGAACACGCTATGCAAGGTCATTGTTTGGCTTGTAATACTTAGCACTAAAATAAAAAACAACACGTGCTATGTCTTACATGCAGATCTATACTAACACCGTGACTTTTGAAACATCACAAGTTCAAATAATTTCTCATTGTTTGACTACTGGCCCTGTAAATTAGATATTCCTTCAGTAAAAGTCTGTGTGAAGCAACATTCATGTGGTTATTTTCTCTCCATATCACAAATTTGTGTCTCTACCTCATATGTCCCAAAGAGCAGTTAAATAACTTCTACAATTATAATACATAAAAATATATAAAAAATCTATTTTTGGTAAATTTTTTTTAAAAAACCCAGAATTCTGTAAACAGTCAAATAATCTTTACGAAATTTGGTTTTGATGTCTCTACAAATAAAAAAAGTGGCAATATTTTATGGTACCACTCATTTACACAAAAAATAAATTAAGTTTTTAAGTTGAGGTTGTTAGAAAAAAACCCAGACAAAATACAATTTCAGACATATTTTCATAAGATAAACGTTTATATGCTTTTTTGTAATAGCATTACATTTTTGCAAATTTTGATCGATTTATCTTTCAACAAAAAAAAAATTTTTGGTTCACCTTAACACTGGAGTTTGCAGTTTTAACAATAAAGCATGACGAAATTCTCATATGAAATCATTTTAAGGCTTAACGGTATTATAAATTAACACAAGGAATGCAAGCGTGACCACAAACCTAATTTAATTTATAATACAGTTAAGGTGATTTCATGTCAGAAATTTCGTCGTGCTTTATTGATAAAACTACAGACTCCTGTGCTTTAACAACAGCAGACAGCATTTTTCTTAAAATTTTTCTAAACTTTCTTATTATTTTCTTTTACCTATAATGACTTAAGTTCTTGTGCATACTCAATACGCCATCAAGATAGGGAAAAATTAGAATAATGAGCAATATGTTAACACGTTTGCTCAACTGAACCATATTGTCGTCATCTCTCGTTCCAAAACCCAAACAACGTTATTATGTTTAAGGCACTTCCTTTTCCGGTTTTGGCCCAACAACAGTAACAAGGTAGTGTACATACTCTATAAAATATCAACGATTATCGATTCATATATCAAGCATCAAACACTATATTCCCCTTAGAATAAATGAAAAGAAGTTTATGTTCAATTCCAGAGCTCGTTAAGTAAATTTAACTTGTTAAAGCTGAAATAAATTGTAGTTTTTACCCATCATGTCGTATGGAAGCTTTGTTTCGGCGTATAACTTCGTGGTCGTAGGTATTATGGTGACTTATTTTTCTATTGATTCAGTCATAATTAAAACCTGAAGTGAAGGATGTCAGGGTGGTTAATCACATTACGCTGAAACCGTCGATTTTATGACATTCTCTTTTCTTGTGACAGATTGGATGGGTTGTAATTTACTAGCCTAATGTAATACGTCCACCCTGATATTTGTTTGGGTCGACTTTTTAGTTCCAAAATAAACGGGTTGTATAGCCTGTTCCATGGTAGACTGAAAGTGGAACAAGATACCAAGAATATTGCACTCAATTGCAATCAATATTAACTCTTCCCACAGATGAATGTCTAATTGCTTTAGTCGGTCTGATTATAGGTACCCCACCCCGATGATAGTCCGAATTTCTACTGACCCTTGACACCCCATTTTGATTTTTTTTTTTTATGCTGTGGTGTAGGGTCAGAGTCCATCCCCTATCAAAAAGTTGGAATTCGCCGACACTATTTGGTGTCGACATAGGGTACTTACCTACTATCGGGCCTAGCAAACTTAAATTGACCCATACTTACATTAAATCCATAGGGAAATCATCTATCTTCTCGAAATCATCTATCTTCTCAAAAATTACAAGCATAACACCGATTTTGTTTTTGATCCTTTGTCAGACAAGACAAAACTACATCGTTGATGAATTTTGACTTTGTTGATGAATTTTGACTTTGTTCCTCCATTTGAATTTCTAGTCATGTGACTAAAAAAATCTTGAAGCCTTTTATGTACTTGCTACTTTGATTTTTACTGCTTTCTGTTACTTCTGTGAACTGTGGCTTTGTTGAGACATGTGGTTTTATATATATATATATATATATATATATATATATATATATATATATATATATATATATATATATACACACACACATACATACATGTACACCCCCCCCAAATAAATCAATTACAAAATACTCACCATTCTCATGCATTGTAGAACTCACTACTTTTTATGTACTCTCAAATATTTGATTTGTACTGCCATCTACAACTTTTGTGGACTGCTGTTTTGTCACGTTTACTAGTTTGATTTGTACAAAATATTAGTGTTTTGAAGACAATTTTTTTGCCTTACATTTATATGTATTTATAGATCTTTGCATCTGCCTTGCACATCTGATGCATATGTGCAGAAGACTGCTTTTGCATTATTATTAAATTTCAAGCAATGATAATATTATTCTTAAATGCAGTGACATGAAGTATAAAGAAAATAATGGATCAGAATTATTACTAATATAGGTTGCAGAAAATGTAATTTGAGCATAAAAAGAGCATATTACTTGCCATAGTTAGAGAAAACTTTGAAAACTGTACATATTTATTTCATTTAACTTAATTTATTTTTGCTACTTGCCTGGATTAACCAGCAAGCAAGAAACCTGAATTGTTTTGAAAACAAATTTTCCATAGCCTGATTGAGGAAGCTCATGCCTGACACAGCATGATAGAGTGAAATGTAGTATATTCCTTAATTACCAAATATTACCAGATATTGCAGAGGTTAATGCAGGAATATGTGTCGTGGATCCACCTCTAATAGCTATCCTGTACTTTTCATTGTCTGGGTAGTCGCACTTGGTGGTACAGTAAAGATCACTTTTTACAAGTTTTGGCTTCTTAAAATCTGAGGTTGCCAGTCTTGAAAAGTTGCACATTACTATCATGAAAGTCCTGCAGGAGCAGCATAGCTGTACCCCAAGCTAGAATAAACAATTGAATTGAGCACAAACAATATGAGTTTACAAGATTTTAAGATTTGCTTTGACACTTTCATTTGCACATTGCAATTTCATCAAACTTTCTATCAAAGAGAGACTTGTACCTTTTAGTTTAATATCATTTGATCAGTATTTAGGAATATTGTTACTTTAGTATTTTTATTTACACAGTTATTACTGTACATGGGTCTTTTCAGGTCGATTGACCATCAAAAAAAAGTTCTCAGCCTGAATTTGTTGTAATAGGGGTCAAAAATAGGATTAATTTCACTTGTACTGTTAAAATGGAACAGACACTAGTTCTGTTTATATATCAGTATTATTAACACCTATTTGAAATGATAACTGATTTCACTAATAAGGCTCATGAATGAAGTTAAAGATGACAAAACTTTAGGAAAGTTTGATTACCTAAGAGGAATAAGCATAATTATTACTAATATGAGTGACAAACAATGCAATATGAGCATAAAAATAGTGATCTCTATATATTACATAACATAATTGCAGAAACCATGATAACCTTTAATTTTTGGTACTTGCTTGGATCTGCAGTAAATATTCTTCTCAAAAATTGTCTAAATCAGTACAAGAATACAGACTATAAACAAAATGAATTATTTATGCAAAACTTTCATGAGCATGTCTACATCACATGATTAACTTTCACTAAAAGTTGTAAAGTCCACAAATTTGGAATGCTTTATTACATCAGTCAAATTTCTTTCAAAATTTATGAAGCGCTAATGATTTTTCCTTTTTCTGACACAATATATTCTTCATGTTAACAAAATAGCTTACATTTTATAGTCATATAATATAAGTGGCCTAGTGGTTAGAGTCTGCCACGGATGCAGGAGTTCATGGGTTCAATCCCTGGCTGGGTCATACCAAAGACTTATATAAATGGTACCAATAGCTGTCTCGCTTGGCGCTCAGCATTAAGAGGTTACTGTTAGGACTGGTCAGCCTGGTATCAGGATAATGTTTGTGGGACATTGTGCTAGACAACACTATAAACTGCCACACTGCAGACATTGTAGCAATGTGACTGAAAAATTGTTAAAGCTACGTTAAAAATCCAAATCACACACACTCGCATCTATGAGACACATTCCATTTTTTACTTATTATTTGGGGCTGAATTATTTTTTTTTCAATATAGACTGGTTTGTTACTTGAGTGTATCAAAATATGAATCTGATACAAGGTTTTAAATGAAAGAAACTCTGTTTTCTTGGAAATGTGTCATTTGCAGTTACTATACATAGAAAATAAGGAAACTGTTCGATGTTCATAGCTGAATGGTTACATACATCATAATATATGATTTTGACTATTAAATTGGCCCTCGTTATTTGTTATTTCCATATATGTCCTAGTTTGCTGTTATAAAAAAGACATGCTAATTCACAGGGGTCAGCTGCTCATATCTGATTAAATGATTCAATGCATACTGCTAGCTGCTCTAGGTGAACAAGCCCAGCACTCTTCTTTTGTCTTAATGCCAACATATGGTAGCAATATCTTTTATCTTTGACTTTGCATACTCCATGTTTGTGATCTAGTATTATGCTTTCTCATTAGCCATTTGAACACATGCACTTGGTAAGAGCAGACATTTGTTTCTGTGCAGTGGCTAATGCTGGAGTACATATCTTGGATCCACCTCTAATAGCTATCCTGTACTTTTCATTGTCTGGGCAGTACTTGGTGGTACAGTAAAGAGAACTTTTTACAGGTTTTGGCTTCTTAAAATATGAGGAGGAAGTTTCAAAAGGTTGCATATTTCTAAAATACAAAAGCCCATCAGCACCAGCCTAGTTGTAGCCCAAGAATGAACAATTGATTGAAGGAGACAAAGTGTTTTTTTTTTAAAGATTTTCTTCAAAATATTTGACTTAGCAAATTTCATTTCATCATACTTGATGTCAAAGGAGACTTGTATGTTCCCGCTTTCATTTGGAAACTTCTACCTCATCCTCATGGAAGTGCCTGTGCATGCCTCTACCTAATTTGTATGCAGGTGTTCTTGAATGCCTCTGCACCATCTATATGGAGGCGTGTTTTGATGTCTACTGTTATCTTTGCTAACCAAGTTTCTGACATGTTAAACCTATCTACACCTTGGCATATAGATCAGATATTTCCATGTTTTCTGTCTGTGAATTTCACTGGATGCGAGGGTATCAAGCTGCAGACGTGTTGCATCGTGTCCCACCCTGTCGCATTATCCTGACACAGGTTGGCCAGTCATAGCACTATTTTAATGCTGAGCACCAAGCAAAGCAGTTGCTGATAATGTGTTTATAAGTCCTTGGTATGACTCGGCTGGGGTTTGAACCTGCTACCTCCCGCATTCAAAGAGTCTTTGGTATGATTGTCATTGTAAAAGGTTTATAGTGTGTGTTGGTATTTTTATGTTACCATTATAAAAATGCAAACCAATTTTTCTCTGTAGTGCAGGATTTTTACACCCATTATTTATTGATCTCTGAATTTAATGTTCTTGTTTTGTCTTTAAATAATTATATTTTGTTTCTGGATTGGTTAATTCTATCATTTGGTTTCATCAATTGGTACATATATAATCCATAATTACCTAACACCTGATAGTACTAATTCATACCCTGGATGAATGTCGTCAAAGAGAACTGGTAATCTTGCAGTTGTATATTATGAGACCACTTGTCTTGAGTGATCTAATTTGGTAGAAGAAAAGGGTGATCACAATATAGGTTTTACAATATCTTTCCCAAGCTGAGCTTGACCTGCATGTTTGAGTGGGTTGCAGCTTTTTGTGAAGAAAATTGATCTTTTGATAATGAAATTTTAAAAAATCTTTTGATTAAAAAAATGAGCCATTGCATCTCCACTCTTGGACCAAAAATTGAATTATTGCTTACATGCAGTTAGCCCTATGAGGAAATTCATTGACATGAAAATGTGCTGTTGTTGATGGTGTATATTACCAATTCTAATAGAGGACTATGCAGGTGATTGGCTATACCATCAGCATTTTAATTTTAAATTGCAGTGATTGTCATTTGGAATTTAAGAAATTAGTTTAATCTTTAACATTATGATAAATTTATGCAGTTCAAGAAAAGCCAAAAGGTGTAGTTTAAATTGGTTGGTCAAGTTGGTATGCAAGTGTGTTCCAATTTTTAAATGAAGAAAAACAAAGCTAAAATTCTTAGAAGGGCCAATGAGCTAATTCTACTAATAATGATTTAAATTGCGAATGCACATGAATATTTGAAATAACTGCAAATAGAAGTAGTGCGTCAAAGCAGATAACCATTTCTAAACACATTGGATAAATAACCAAATATTTAAAAAAATTTTAAGATATAAATGCACATGAATATTTGAAATAACTGCAAATAGAAGTAGTGCGTCAAAGCAGATAACCATTTCTAAACACATTGGATAAATAACCAAATATTTAAAAAAATTTTAAGATATAAAGTTGACATCAAGACCATTGATTTTTTAGATTGTATCCATTGGTAAATGTGATGTCAGTCTTTCCATGGGTACTCTTCTTGCATCAGCTATTCCAATGTCAGTAACTAAGTAATGTTCAGTACCCCTACCCTCAGTGGAGCTGCACAAAATGTACTTAATGACTCGGGAGATTTGTAGTTATGTACCCCTCAAGAGTGAAGCTTCAGTATAGTGAAATAATGGAGGTAATTAACTGCCCAGTTGGGATCTTGAAAAGTAAAATATTGCATGAGCTGTACTGTACAAATTTGGTAATTCTTAGCTTGAAAGACATGTTCTATTTCATTAGAAATGATGTTGGCAAGCAAGTGCATAAAATTGTATGCAAAGGGTGATATAATGAAATTGCAGTTTTGGTGCTAACACCAGGAGAAATTCTGCTACTTTGTAATCACTGTTTATTTATTTTTTCTTCAGAATGTTGATGCCAAAGAAAAATACTGTTGCCATCTATGAATACCTATTCAAGGAGGGAGTCCTTGTTGCCAAGAAGGACTTCACTGCTCCAAAGCATGGAGAGATCGATGTCCCCAATTTGCATGTCATCAAAGCACTTACGGCAAGTTCATATTTCTTATCCTAATAAATTAGGCACAAAGGTTTTTGTTTGACTAGGTTCCCTTGTGTTCAACTATTGTATCAGTGGTTTGATTTTACCAACAAGCCTTTCATCAAAGCAAACACACCTCCCTCTCCCCCTTCCCCCCCCAAAAATAAGCAGCACTAATATGATCTTGTAAGCCATTTCTGCTTAAATTGTGTTTTCAAAAAGCATTGTGATGTAATTATATCTATACATGCATTTTTAAAACTGATTCATCATTAAGTGCAGCATGTTCTTTTAGAGACTTAGTAATATTTGAGCTTGTGTACACTGTTGTATACATGTGTACACAGTTGTATAGCTAAATGCATAGACAAGAAAAATGCCATGAGTGCTGTATAACCTGTGGTTCTATAAATCTCAGAATTTTTTTTTAATTTGAATATTCTGTTTAAAGAGCTAAAATTATTACATAAATCATTTTATCTTGCCAGTCATTGAAATCTAGAGGATATGTGACGGAGCAGTTTGCATGGCGACACTTCTATTGGTACTTAACAAATGAAGGAATTCAGTACCTGCGAGACTATTTGCATCTGCCAGCAGAGATTGTACCTGCCACTCTCAAGAGACAAACCCGGCTAGAGACTGCCAGACCAAGGCCTAAAGGTAGAGCTTAACATTTATGAGCTGTCTTTCATGCAAATGAGACAGATTGTTAGCTTAAGTTATATCGTGCCATTTGGTGAGGATCTTCAGTTCATCCTGCACTTTTTTAACTTTTAGACTAGATTACCATAGAGATGTAGTAATGAAGAAATTTAAATTCATCTGAATGATAAAAGCAGTACCTGTCTTGTTATTTTTATGTTTGGCATCTATTGGAATATGAACCAGAAGAGCAATTGGCCCCTGTAGGTAAGAAGTTTGATGTGTACAAGGGTTGATGAATCTGTATTAGTGACTTTTTATGAAATAATGGTGTGTCATTAAATGCCTAACAGGCATAAGGATGCAACGCATTCCGAGTACCCTGGTGGGTATTGCGGCATGTATTTAATCTGTATTGTGTGATTGACCTTGTTTAGTAAGAGTGCAGGGTCTACAGGACAAAAATCTTATTTTGTAAACATGTTACTTGGCTAATATTTCTCTGATTTTGGGTTATATTTTCTGATTATTATTAATGAAGGTAAACGAGTTTGAATTTAGAATGTTTGGTGTTTTCCTTGGGACTTCCTGGTCTACCTGCAGTTTTACATATTCATTCTTAAATGTTAAATATGTGGTGAAGGAGGAATTTTAAAAATTATGCAATGAACAACCAACCGATAGAAATCTACTCCCAAGCTCTCTTACATGCTCATGTTAGACAAACCTGGGACTTGAAACTACATGGACAGAGTTGATGCTGGTGATATGTAAATGAAAGCACCTTGGTCCACTTAGCCACCAGGAGCCCCAGAAATTGAAATTTAATTTATTTATTTATTTCATATTAAGTGAGACTCGCATACCTAAACATTTACATAGCTGCCAACTTCCATTTTGATGGGAAAACAGAGTAAATGTGTTGCATGTATAAAATACGAATTGTCCATTTGAAATTGAGACTATCATGCCTGACTTTACCTGCCATATTTAATTTTGCAAACAGTTACCACTATAACTTAATCTCATCTTCGTAATATTCAACTTCTAATCATGTTGAATAGGAAAGCAGGCAATTTAGAATTTTCTCCAGGAAAGACAAGAAAACAGGACAATT
The DNA here is from genome assembly GCA_016746295.1 of Potamilus streckersoni. Classification (NCBI taxonomy): domain Eukaryota; kingdom Metazoa; phylum Mollusca; class Bivalvia; order Unionida; family Unionidae; genus Potamilus; species Potamilus streckersoni. Next base: position 2,228,240 of record JAEAOA010001226.1, read on the forward strand.
GTGCTATCATATTTAGATTTGTGAAACCATCTAGTAAAGGAGAAAATTTTACGTTTGCAAATTGTGTAGTGTGATTTCGCTATAGGGCTGTTTTTAAATTTTTAAAATCGGTATTTGTTTCTGAAAGTCAGTATTTTCTTACTTGGGGCTTGGCAGTTATGTATTTCTAGAAAAAAATGTTTCTAACGAGATTTATTAACATAGTGAATTTCAGTTATGTTTTAAATTATTATGTATTTGTTTTACTTTATATATGGTGTATGCATTTTAATATTTTTATATGTTAACAAGTCACTTGATATGAATCTGATTGGTCCAAATAAGTATGCTCTTTACTGATGACTTCTGTCATAGGTATTTAACTTGTTGTGCCTTATGAACTTTTTTTTTACCCCTTACTATCAATACTGCCAAGTGGTCTAAAGTGCTGTCCGTTACCAATCACTACCATCTCACCTCTGTCCACGTGGGTTCAAGTCTAGGATTTGGCGAATGTGGATATGTGAGAAAGCTTGCCAGTAGCTTTTCGTGGGTCTGTGGTTCTTTCCATTGATTTTTCGGTTTCTTCCTCCATCATTAATACTGGCCGCTATGTATAGCCTATTGTGTGCTGAAAAATGGCATTAAGCCCCACAACAACAACAACTATCAATACTTTGGTGCCTATCTATTGAATTGATTGTTCAAGGGGTGTTGGGAAAAAAAGATTTTTGTCTGTTGGAATATGGCAGATTAAACCATATTCTTTATATCTAACTACCTTTGTGTATAAGACTTCACAATTAAATTGCTGTCAGAGTTGGTTTTATTTCTTTGGGATGGAAGATTTAAATTGATAACATTAGAATTTCAAGGTCATATGTTAATATCTAAACTATAATCGACATTACAGGGATTGCAATTAACATAATTGTTTTATTGGCCATGATTGATAAAATTTAAAATCTACTTGTTCATCAGGGTTGCTACTTGTTCACCCATTACAAGCAAATTGCTTTCGCTTCCATGTAATTTAACTGCATCATATCAAAGAAGTTTATTCAAAATATGTGGTGTTTTGTGGACATTTCATAGGTTTATATGATCGACAAAGTACCAACAAGTGGTGTTTCACCGATTCTGTTTACAGGTCCTGAGGGGCCAGCCCGTACACCTGGAGGTGCTGACAGAGCTGAGTACAGAAGAGCTGGACCACGTATGTTTTATAAACTTGTTTATACACAAATAAACCATTATAGTCTCATCAAAATGGTTTAAATATGGTCTAAAGTACAAGATATTTGCAAAAGGTAGAGAAAATAGTACCTACATTTCCAACCATCACATTTTCAGTTACCACTCCTATCTTTAAAATGTTGGAGATCAGTGGACGAAAATTGTTAAAATCATACTTCATCATTAGATGGTGTTTCACAGACCATATTTGGGATCCTTCAGTCCTTAAGTATTTCAAGTTTTCTGCTACTCCCTTCCTTTCCACTCACTAACTTGCAAGTCATTTTGAGACTTAGGAATGGAACTTTGTAAATTTAAACATATAGGTTAGAATATGTTATACATCATATATATTTAATGTTGAGGTCATAACATAAAAATATTTAAAGTTTCCTCTCAGTAACATGAGAGCTGCTTGAAACCACGAGATAAAACTATGTAGCATTCAAGTCACCTAGCATATTACGGGTCCTATCAAGATCACTTGTCAGGACTTGAGAGTTTTCTTCATAGCTTCACCATTCTATAAGTTTTGATCCATTTTTGGTTAAGGAATGAAACATATTGTCATGTATAACAGTTGAGTTATCATCCTTGAGGTCATTGTCATGCATCAATTTTTTTAGGTCTTGGTAGCGTATTCCCTTCTTTATAATTTGTATGCTGCTCAAGATAAATGACCAAAACTTGGTATCCTTGTATATTACTGCTAGAAAATATGTTGAATTCCATATTTTGCAAGCATTCATCAAGGTCAGCATTACACGTTTTTCATGGTTAATTTTGTTTTTGCTTTATAAATGGGTTTTTTAGATTGATGAACCATGGCACACTTATGTTTCATGGCTTCTTGCGTATCTTAGATTTTATTTTCAAAGTCGAGTTCACTTAAAATTTTTATCCCATTTATGCACTTTTTCACATGCCATTGAGATAGAAATATGAAACTTGGTCCCTTTCCTGTCTAGAAGTTCCACAGTTCTGCCATAAGGATCACAGACTTTTATATACATTTCATGATCTCACCATCATGTTTGGACTGGTGGTGGTGGGGTTATGAACATGTTCTTTATCCAAAGTCTAGATCATCTTTTAGCCTGATAATCAGACCTTGAATTTATATTTAACCTAGCAACACCCATATACATTAAATACATGTAAAACATGTCCATAAAGAAAACGAGAAATTGGCTGATTGATATAATGGTTTATTGGTTAGACCTTTTAATTATTGTAATGGAGCAACAATCTATGGCATTTACTTGCATGAATAATTTATGGAATGCCATTGTTGCCTTGAGTTTTCAGTAGTCTGAATGGAGCGCATAAAGAATTGGACAATGGGATTAGATATCTTTTTTATTACTCCAATATGACATTATTTGGCATACTTCTGTTTAATTTGTTGGCAAGGATAAATAAATTGCCAATTCTGTTGAAATATCTTGCATGTATTATTTATTGAAATTTAAGACATATTAGTAATATATTATACCAGATAGATTCAAATACAAAGAACTTTTGTAAATAAAAGATTGTTTTACATTTCAGCTGGTGGTGACAAAAAGGCTGATGCAGGGCCAGGAACTGGAGAGTTCCAGTTTGTAAGTTCACATATTGATGCAATTTCAGGAATCCAAACATAATGTCTTATCAATTAGAATTTTATAACAGCAAAAAAGTACTTTCAGTCATTCAGGGTTGCATTCTCAAATGACAGTATTTGCAAAACTGATACACTTTGAGAATGCAACCCAAACAGACTCTAAATGCTTGAAAGTACAGCAAGGTAATTTCCCTGCTGAGAGCAAATGAAAGATTCAATATTTTTAGATGCAATCAATCAATGTCAAAAGCAGAAATTTGAGTGCAACTTTCACTGATCTGGTTTTGTTTTAATCTAGAAACAGACTGTAGTGTCTGAATAGTTTAAAATAATGTAATGTGTAATAAACTTTTTTCTTTGTTATATCTCTTGTGCTTTTCTCAATGTGATTACTGTTAAGTCTTGTTTTTAATAATTCAATTTGGGATTTATTTATTTTGCAGAGAGGTGGATTTGGAAGAGGAAGGCCAAGTGCCCCACAGCAGTAGACTTTGATAAATTATGCAAATTGTCTAATAAAAAAAATTGAGGGAAAATGTTTCATTTATTTGTGTCCACTATCAGTTACATTTATATATCAGAGCAAAAAGTTTTTATAAAATTTTTGTTCATTTACTTGGGCTAAATATATTGAATGACAAGATAAACACCTTGGAGTATCTCGCAAAGTTCCCAAATTTAGCGAACAGGATTACTGGTAAAAAATAGTACTTTATTTCTGAAATAATAGACAATATAGAACAGCAAGCTTTCTGCTGTGTTTTAAAAGACTTTTTAAATTTCAATATATTTTTAAAATTTATTTTACCATATAACAGCACTAACAAGAAACTAGTGCAGGCATTGAGGCATAATTGGACTTAGGTCTGTTCCTTTAAAAAATACATGAGACCCAGGGAAGGCACTTTTAAATTTCATCCAAAGATGCAATTTAAATTTTCTTATCAATTTAATATGAACACTGAAATCAAAGTACCCTGTCACGTTTTTTTTTAAAAAAAAAACTGCCCTCCCTGGGTACCATGTACGTTTAAATGGAACAGCTCATTTTGTCCGTCTGTACTGGTAGATATATTTCGTGTGCAATTTTTAGGATGAAGTTTGGCATTGTCATGTGGTTGTTGGTTGCCATAGTGTTGAAATAATAGCAATTTTGAAGTCTATATGACAAATTCAAGGTTTCCTGCATTCTTTGTTTTTACCAGTGCTTCAAGGAGATGACCTGATACTAGATTACTGAAGTTGATCTGTGCTTAGATAACTCGCACAATTTGGCTTGCATTTTAGCTTGCCTAGAGATGTGGCCATGTGAGCTTATGGTATAATTCTTTGTCCCTTGAAAAATTTGCACACAAATTTACATGGAAAATTTAGGTATAGAAGCCTTTAATCTTTTCATTTGATTTTGATTGTCTAGAATGGATACTTGGTACTAACAATAGAACAATTGCTTCTCAACAACCACCTCATTGAAAGTTTTAGGTATCCTAACCTAGCATTAATGCTTTTAAAATTTGTACAAATGACAACTAGCTGTCAAAAAAGGCCAACATTACTTTTTTTTTTAAAAAAGCCTTTTAAATAACTAATTTTAAGTGTTCAACAGAATTTGTACTAATTATTAAAATCTGTAATAAAATATGGCCATTCCGGAAAAAAAAACCCCGTTATACAACCTTGTAAACTTTATCAAAAGAATTTGACAAAATGTATTCTAGCAAGAAGTTTGAAAAAAATGTGGCCACCATTACTAAAAATAGAAAAATCTTGTTTAAAAATTCAAACATGATTGGTCCGAATTTAAAAAAAATCTCAAAACATCCAGGCAAAAAGAACTTAGATCAAATGACAGACTGCTATACAATATAGGCAACTTTACTAAGAATAGCCTGAAAACAAAAGAAAAAAATGAAATTTGACTGCACAGTTGCATGTATGAGTGGTTGCAATCCACCACCAAATACTTGAAAATTGTTAAAGCTGTTAAAAATCCAGATAACACAGAAACTTAAGTGGGTATGCAAGACATAATAGGGGCAGTAGATCATGACACAGAACACTGAAAATCTCTGGCAAGGTCTGCTAACTTTCAGACCACATACAATTTTAAACAGAGTTGCTGCATAAAAAAAAAAATGGGGGTCAGATAATCAGGGGCTATAACTCTACTAAATGATGGCACAATTCTAACAAATAAACTTGACCAGTGTATCATCAGTATTCTGCTACCAATTACCAATTCTGTTACCAATTATGGTAAAATTAATAATAACTGGCTTTTTGTGTGGAAATGAAATTATGACAATGCAGGAATATAAGTCTATTAAATGATGACTTAGAATGCTGAAAATTGAACTCTGCCAATGCCTTATCAGTAGGTACAAACCATATATGGTTCAAATCAAATGAGAAGCTCTCACAATGGCAGGTAGATAAACACTCGGCTCAATCTGAGACATTGTTTTAAATGTCTTTAAATATCTGACAAACTGCCATGATAATATAAAATATTGATGAAAAATACTGAGAAACCATGAAATCTATGCACTCCATAGCATTGAACATAAATGTCCACAGGAAGCATTCTTTCTAATGATAAATATATGTGGCCTATTGCATTTTGCTAATTGGCAGTGGACCTATTTGCAGTAGTCAGTCTGCAGCATACATCTGCATTGTTTTTCGTAATGTGTGGTCAGATCTGGGTCTATGCAGTTGAGAGTAATCAGTATAACAAGAGGGACCATGATCTACAGGCACATTATGCAGTGGCGGATTATAATCTTTGTTGCTTGTAAAAGCAAGTAATAATTTGCCCTCCATAGCAGCTAATTTAAAGATTTTGTTCTTAAGAATATTGGAGATGGTTTCAATACTTGGCAGTTAAAAGGAAGAAATGGTCTTGAATTCCTTAAAATTTTAACCTATGTGAGCATCAGTCCCATCAAGGGACTCATTTGAATGTGTGAAATTCAATAAATGATCACTGAATATGATTTATTAGGAAAGCACTATAAAATTAAAAGATTCAAAGACTATTTAGTGTACCATATACTGGGGGCTGTGCACAAATATTAAATGTGATTAATTTAAATTACACTACCATATTTTCCCGCATATATTCCGTAGACACAGATAATCTGCACCCTCATATATAGCCTGCAGGTTTTGTGTAAAAAAAATTTGGCATAACCCGCACCTTTGTATAAGCTGTAACCATAATTTTGAATGTAGCTTGCATGATGTCAATTACTCGTAACTATTCAGGCTCAATACACTGTGCTTATGTAGAAGCTGTGCCTCAATTACAGGCTACATAAATGCGCACATTTCTAAATCTTGTGAAGTGTACATTAGAGTTTAAATAATTTCTGTTAAATGCTGAAACGATTTTTACACAGCAGACTTCAAGCTAACTGCCTTTGCTTAAGCTTGAGTGCATGGCAATAGGCAGAAAATTTGATATTGATGAGTGTAATACAAGGTTGGAGAAAAGAAAAAGGAGCGTTGGAGAAGATGAATCCATGAAAATGTGCAAGTCTCAGACTTAAAGCAAAATGGCCTCACCTTGAAGCTGACCTGAAGCAGTGGATCGTGGCCCAGCGGGAAAACAACCGACCAATCTCAACAGTTGCCATCACACTGAAGGCCAAACTCATAGCAGCAGAGAAGCACATTGATGATTTTAAAAGAGGAGTGCATTGGGCATATACATTTATGAAGAACCACCAATTGTCAATCACAACAGAACCTGAGAATGGGGAGAAGATTGATGATTTTCGTGAATTCCTCACCAGGGAAATTCAGCAGCTATTCTTCCCCATTCTGCCATTATTAATTTGGACGAAGTACTGATGTGTTTCAACATTCTGGCAACAAGATTGGTGAACAATATATAAGTTAAGTTTTTCAAATAGTATATTGAAATAGTATTATGTGTAAAAAATTTGTGATGTAGCCCTCACCTTTATATAACCCGCATCCTCGCAGGATTTGTAAAATCTGGTATAACCCGTGGGATACATGCAGGAAAATACGGTAATTGTATGTTCAAATCCACCATGATACTGTATAGACCATTATTAAGAACATATTTAAAAACAAAATTTCAAATTTATTCAAAGGAAACTATGTAAGATGATGAGGGACAAAGAAATGAGACAACTTAGGCTAACATATTTTATTAATTGCAACTGCATGGAAATGTGTAACATTTCAGAGATCTTAGACACATATACAGTGTGAACAACAGATATCAGATTACAAATTATTCAGACTTTTAAAAAAACTTGTACATGATGCACAGTTCATCCAAAAGTACAAACTCTAATTTGTGAATGGAAATGTGGTGTGTTTATTATATATATTTGTGTATAAATTGGGCTCAACTGCAGACCCATATCTGTTGCATAATGCATGGGCATATTGGGGTTGTCATCCTTTATTCTACTTATTAGTCCTAACAAACAGCTTATTCCTTGTGTACAAGTCCAAACTATCTGCAGACTGCATAGACCCAGATCTGCCATCGCATAATACAGTGGCAGATCTGGGTCTATACAATTTATATAGGATAATAAGCAGAATAAACAACATAGACCCTGATCAGCCAGCACATTATGCAACTGGAAATCTGCTAAAACTGCTAGATCTTACTGTATAACACTGCCTTAAGCAGCTATCTGTCAGATCTTGTATATAACAATGCCTAAAGCAACTAAAGCCTGCCATGTCTTTTATATTACACTGCATAAAGCAATTTGTCTTCAGGGTCAGGTCACACTACATTAAGCAACTCTGAATGCCAGGTCTTCTGGTATATAACATTGCCCTAAGCAACTCAGATTGGTCTTATTGAATAACACTGCCTTAACAGTCTTGTTATATATATAATACTGCCTTAATCAACAGTCTTCCAGGTCTTTCTGTATCTACAATAATGCCTTAAGCAACACAGCTTTGGGTTTTCAACAACACTGCCTTAAACAATTGTTCTGCCTGGTCTTGTATGTAACACTGCCTTAGGCAACTGGTCTGCCAGATCTGGTATAAAATGCTGCCTTAAGCAACTCAGTGTGCCAGATCTTGGATATAACACTGCCTTAAGCAATTTGTGTACCAGATCTTAGATATAACACTGCCTTAAGCAATTTGTGTACCAGATCTTAGATATAGCACTGCCTTAAGCAATTCATGTGCCAGATCTTAGATATAACACTGCCTTAAGCAATTCATGTGCCAGATCTTGGATATAACACTGCCTTAAGCAACTCCTGTGCCAGATCTTAGATATAACACTGCCTTAAGTAACTCATGTTCCAGATCTTAGAAATAAAAACTGCCTTAAGCAACTTGGTCTGCCAGGCATTAGATACAGCACTGCCTTAAGCAACTGGTCTGCCAGGCATTAGATACAGCACTGCCTTAAGCAAATGGTCTGCCAGGTCTTGAAATGCAAAACAAGCATTTACAAAGCAGATGCAGATTAAGAGCAAACATCCAAGCTTTAAAAGCACAAAATTCGGATACCAAAAATAAAATACTGGATATAATCATTTAACGAAAATTTGCAATATCTGGTAAGAAAATTGTATCAATATTTCTTGAAAAATATAAAATATAAACTTGGAAACATGGGAGGATAGGTATGTTGTAACCCTATACATTTATTGATGATACTTAGGAAAGTGACATTATAAAAAAAATCATTTTCAATCTTCCTGATTATTAATGCATATTGATCCACAAAGAGAAACTTTTTGCAAAATTTCAAACTTACTGATTATTAAAGCTTATAAATCTACTTGCATCTGAAATGATACGTTTCAGTTCTTGCTATTATAAAATTCTGTTTATAAACAAAATATAACTAAAAATAAGTATCATATTCAATTACCAACCAAACATGCAGTAAATTTCTTGAAGGTAAATATTGTGCAGTGATTACTGGATATCTGTAAAACAACTTCAATACAGTATGGATTACATATCTAAAAACTGAATTCAACAAATTTGTAAATTAGCGCATTGTAAACAAAACAAAAATACCTGATCTTGCTCTCCAAGCATACGGCATAATAAGACACCAAAGCATGGGCCAGAAGGTGGAGGGTAGGTTGTTTATTTAAGTTGCTTTGATGCTCAGCACATTTTATCTTTTTTTAAAACAGGTTATGACTGCATTTAAGCCTCTTGATTCATCAACTGGTATTAAACATTGAAAATTAACCATTACTCTGAGTGCCTTAATCAAGATTCACCCCAATATGCATAATGATGTGCGGTCATATTTTGCATGTACTATAAATCTTGAAAAATTTAGGTGATAAGACACACACTTGATATGCCACAGAATAATGTGTCTGCATATCAGGGTCTATGTTTGTTCAAATAAACTGTATAGACCCAGGTCTACTGGCATTTTATGGAATGGGAGATCAGGTCTGTGCAGTTTGCATACTTGTTATACAGGAGAGTATATATGGTGATGTAATGTAGTTATGACTTTTAACATAGCTTTAACAATTTTTCAGTGTCATCACTACAATGTCTGCAGTGTGGCAGTTTACAGTGATGTCTAGCACTGGGGCATCATGCTGCAGACATGTAGCATGATGTCCCACCCAGTCACATTATCCTGACACCAGGACGACCAATCCTAACACTAACCTCTTAATGCTGAGCGTCAAACGATGCAGCTGTTAGTACCATTTTTGTAAGTTTTTGCAATGACTTGACCATGGATCAAACCCATGACCTCCTGCATCCGAGGGGACGCTCTAACCACTACGCAGATGAGTGACTGTGTATATATGGTAATAATAATAATAATAAAATACTGATATCACAAGGCAAAGTTATACTTGAGTATGTACTGGTAAAAATTTGAGTATATACCAGTAAAGAAGAAATTATATGCATCTTCATGCATGTAATTTTATGTATTTTTTTATTTATAAACTTTAATACAATAACCATTATAAAGAATGATGTTAATATGAAAACTGAAATTGCAATAATGCCTTAAAAAACAATCTAAAACAATAACAATTTTTATTAAAAGAAAAGCTTGCTTATAATATGAAATACAAAATGCAGACTAGGAGAAGTAGCTGAGTGTCAACACATAAAAACAAGACCTAGGCCCGATTTTGAGCCTACAATCAAAGCATTGCCAAAAAATGTGCATTCTTGTTCTGAAGGTAAAAATTTATTAGCAAGAATGTAAATTAATGAATTCCCTCAGTTTCAGAATCATTAGTCTAAACTATGAAGAAAATCCATCATTGAACTAAAACATTGTAAATTTTATATAAGACAATGATCCAAGATCAAAGGAGAAAACTAGAGTCTTGCAGAATGTATTGTCTTGGTCATCCCAAGTACAAAGAAATGCATCAATAAGTTTTGCAAAATAAGCTAACACAATCTTGAATCAAAACCTTAATGCAATATTTAAGATGTACCGGAACCTTGACCTCAGGTTACAGATGCAAGTGAGCAAGTTTTAGAATTACAGCTTCATAATCATTCATGCCAAGTATATCGAGGATCTAACAAGTTTTAGGAAATATAAGCAAACATGAGACTCGAGTGTACCTGATATCACTAACCTTATAAATGCAGAATTTGCAAAGTCTGAAAGCCTTCATTGACAGGATGTATTCTGCATAACTTTATAAAATTTTGTTGCTTATAATTTTTTTTCTGTTTTTAGTAATGGCACTCATATTTGTTGTTTGAACAATTTCTAACAAGCTAGATGCCAGGATAGTGTCTCATTTGGTCAAATTGTGTTGAGTGCTTTTGAGATGGTTTTCTGGTTTGTTAACAGTGGCCACATTTGATGGGGCCTCCTTTGAAAATATTCTAAAGACCTTCATGTCAGGAATCTTTCTGTCAAATTTAGCAAACACTCTGGTTACTGGTTTTTGAGAAGATATAAAAGGCAATTGTGAACAGTCAACATACAATGGTTAAAGGACAATATGATTAATTAAAAAAATGCCTTAAGCCAAAGCCTTAACACAAATTTTGTATCACAGTGACATTGCTTCACATTGATGAATGCCAAGTAAAAGGAGTATCAATCAAGGAGTTTCAAAGATATTTGCAAAAACTATAGTTTAGCCCCAACCTTAATAAAATTATAATAATGCTGGTACCAGAAAAGTGGTGTTGCTACTCCAAAACATGCTCTTTATATGTTCCTGTACCCAAGTTTCACAAGTTTGAAGCTGTGAAGCTGTGACAGAATTTACATTTACAGTGGATAAAAAATAAACTGATTATGAGGTACAGTGCCTGTGTAAAACTAACTCTGGAATAACTTTCATATCCATTAAATAAGATCTTATGAATCAATGAGACATTAAAACTAGACTTGAAAGAGCACTTGTATCAGAGACCACTTGTCTCAAAAATGCCAGATGCAAAATTAATTCTTTATATACATTTAGCATGATGAACCTCTTCTAATAGACCAGCTGTCTTGAGAGACAATTTTTGTTGGTAATAGGGTGGTTTCTCAAGACTGGTTTCATTAGTACTGTTCCTAAAATATACACAAAGACAGAAAATGGAGCACCACCAAATTTTTCATATCCTTATTCACTTCTAGAATTGGAGTGAATATCTAAATGAGAAGCTGGAATCTTAATTTGTAATTACCATGCAAGATGAAAAACACTTGTACAGTCTGGAATGTAACTGAAAGACAACTAATTGATTGATTGTTGTAAGTGATATTCATCTTACATGGTAATTACTAATGTATTAACAGCACATCATCACACAGGTTATATTGACTGTAAAACTGGGCAGGGTTCAAACCATGCACCCTTCCAGTCAGGAGTATGGATTCTTTCCAATTTCAAATAAATGACAAAGCAGTGAAATAAGTGGTTGACATTCTGACTTTTTTGTTACTCATTATTCAGGGAAAAAGTTGCATGTTCTTATCAAATTTCATCAGATTATGCTGAATAATTCTTGACCTGTGCCAGTTGCGGGCAACATCCCACATAGGAAGATACACATGTAATTGTCAAGGGCCATAACTATCTCATCTGGAGTTGAAGTACAATACAGCATTTTAATCACACATAAGTCTATGAGACAATATAAACACAAAATTGTGTCAGAAAATATGTAATGGCTCCTGAATTACGTTGAGTACAAGAAACTATTATGATGGAGATTTAAAAGTAATATAAAAGGGCAACAACACCATTAAAATAAACCTGTAAAAGCGTCACAAAGCTTTTACGGAACAGACAGGTACATGGAAATGTTGAGGAATATAAAACTCCCACACATCGACATGAGGCCCTAATTAAACTGGTGGTGTTTAGCTGATGTCAAGATGTATGGGATCATAGTTGGCAAATGTATTTTATGTTTCAAATCCCATTTCTTAAATCGGGGTATTCATTTCTTAGACTCAAAAATAAATCTGCTTATTGATATGTCTGACCTCCTCGCTGTTCATACAGTAAGAAATATGTGAACATATGAACTAGTAAATAACAATAACAATATATTATTCAAAATAACGATATGTTTGATAACTGGAATATCATACCCATCTAACTGAATTGCATCAGTTACTTAGCTCAAGTGAAAAAAATCTTTAGTGGACACTGATGGGACCATATAAGTTAATCTTTCATGGACAGGTGCCCTTCCCTTCATATACATTATACATGCTATAAAATGTGCATAAATACAAGCATTACAAAGCAGAATGCAGAGTAATAGCCAACATTTAGAGAACTGGCAATTCTGACATAAAAATAAAATATTGGATATATTGACAATAATATTTAATCAAAATGTTCAACATCTGACAAGGAATGTATATCAATATTTCTTGAAAAATATAAATTATATATTTAGAAACAAATACATGCCCCCATCCCCAGTAGCCAGCTTTTTTGGTATTGATGAGTTTGTGTCAACTTTTCCCCTTCACAAGCAGCCTCATTTTACCCATGTTCAGAACTGATATTTAATTCATATGTTAAGTAATGTGATGTGATGTGATTATAATTTTTAACATAGCTTTAAAAAAATTTCAGTCATATCGCTACGATGTCTGCAGTGAGGCAGTTTATAGTGATGTCTAGCACTGGGGCATCATGACACCAGTCCTAACACTAAACTCTTAATGCTGAACGTAAAGCAAGGCAGCAGTTAGTACCATTTTTTGTAAGTCTTTGGTTTGACTTGACCAGGGATCGAACCTACAATCTTCCGAATCTGAGGCGGACACTCTAACCACTAGGCCACTGGAGCAGTGTCAGTTCCCCAATATCAGGTTTTTGTTACTGAATGAATTGTTGGCTTAAGTACATTATAACAATATCATTACAGTTAAAATTATATCATTATCTATAAATGCCGACCTTTATAGAAAATTGGCTCAACAATATTGGGACTGAATTTGGAGCTTTACACAGCTTTTGAGTTCTTCTCTTTGATATGATGTAATTGTCAAGATCATAACATGGTCAACATAGACTAAATATGGCTTTTGTGCATTCACACAAACAGAAATATACCTTGAACAAAACAAGGTACTTTAAAAAGATAAAAAATCATGTGAAAGTACATCTATCACTTCTTTTTTATACAAGGCATTTATTTTGTCTGCAAAAGTTTCATCTGCATTAATAAATTATAGTACTCTACAATTAGAATAAGGAATAAATCATCAAAATTTTTTTTACAATGTCATCAAAATAGTTAATTTAGCACCGAAGGTAAAAGTTAATCAACTTATGACAATGGGAGATTAACAGTTCTTGCTGAAATATTTGCTGTTGAAAAGACTCAAATAAACAAGATAATAATGGATAAGTAGAAAATCCTGCACCAGTGATAAAATGGAGTACCCGTAAATGAAAAGAGAATGATTCCAAATGCCAAGTTTTGTTTGTACCAAGATTGAATACACAACTTGCATTTCATGCCCAAGAATAAAGAACTATTAACAGGCCTGGAGCAGGTTGCGTGTTGGGTTTTCTTCCCCTGAAATTTCAAAAATGGCCCTGACTTTTTTCCAAAGGGCACCAAAAACATAAAGTCCATGTGTCTATTTACTCAAAGTGTGCATAATACCAATAAACAATGGTCAAATTTCAAGTGACAATTGTTTTGTTTTGGGTGTGAATGGTTTTGCCTTTTCCTAGCCTGGTGGGGTGTTCCTGGAAACCTCAGACCATCCTTCTTGCCTTGAATTAATGCACATTAACTTAGAATAAGTCTACTTTTAAGACAAGATGAATCTTGTAATAATCAAATGAAGATGTTAAGTGAGTTGAAGTTACATATAGCTTTCTTACTATGTACACATACCTATACTTCTTACAAATCCCCCTTAGAAAGACCACCAGTCTTATATGGACACTTTCTCAGTGCAGAAGGGACAACCATATAAAAGTTGGACACTTCATATTCAAGAAGAAACAGACATGATTTTTGGTCAGGGGGAAGAAGGTATTTTGTAACCCTTTTTTAGTATCAACAATACTTGGATAAGAGAAATAATGCATAAAGAATCTGCCAGAACTTGTTTAATAAAATACCAGTCCTGCTTTTTAGTAACTGGTATGTCAGGTCTTGTACAAAACAAAAATATAAGACACAAGTTAAGCACAACCTAATTTTTCATATATAAAAATCAATTTTAGAACTGAAGTAAATATCTAAATGGGAAGCTGGAATCTTATTGGTAATTACTAGGGCATAACCGACTTTTGATCGGAAATCAGATTCCACCGGATAGTATGAACTTCCGATTTATTGGAGTCAGACAAGGCAGGAACGACCGATTCAGATAATAAAAATAATAAAGTTGAATTTCTATAGCACCATGTCTAACACTGCATGTCATTCGATAGTGCCTTAATAAAGTAAAATAAAAAGTCAGAAAAGTCCAATATGGTCAACACAATAGGGTGAAACAATAATACTTGAGTTAGACTGAAAGATTTAAATTTATTAAAATATTTTAATGTGCATGGGCATGACGCACACAGTTGAAAAGATAATAAAGAAATTTAATAATAAAAATTTATAACTTCCAAGTTCTTTGCAGGAAATGGTAGCATCTCCGTTTTTTCAGCGGACATGCTCGAACGTTTGTAGCTGCACCTGTTGTGCAAAAACTTCTTTCACTATCGACGCTAGAGGGCGGTATTTTTCTCAGCTAGATATGAATCCAATTCATACTGGCACGTGAATTCAGATGACAGGGATGCAGAGGTAAGATCTTGGTTGGTTGTACTAGAGGCAAATAACTCCTGGTAGTAGGCATTTCCGATTATTCAAATCGTATCCAGAATTGGAAAAATTTCATACCCAAAATCCGAAATCAGTAGAAAAATGCTAATCAGTTATGCCCTAGTAATTACCATGCAAGATGAATAACACTTGTATTGCCTGAAGTGTAACTGAATGAAACTGATTGATTGCTAAATAAGTGTTACTAATCTTACATGGTAATTTCCAATGTCTTTACATCAACAAAGAAGTAATATTGTTCTGAGGTATTTGAAGTGCTTTATCCAAAAAGATGCCATGACAAACAAACTGGCAAGATTTGGGCAGGGTTCAAACCAAGCACCCTTCAGGTCAAGAGTATGGATTACTTTCCACTTGCAATTAAATGACAGAATAAGGAGATAAGTGATTAACAGTTTGATTTTTCTTTTACTCATTATTCATGGGAAAAAGTTGCATGCTCTTATCAAATTTCATCAGACTATGTTGAATGGTTATTGACCTGTGCCAGTTGCAGGCAGTATCCCACATATGAAAATACAAGGGCCATAACTCTATCCCAGCTGTGGAATCACTCTTGAACTATGCTGTTCACAAGAATCTGTTATGGTGGAGATTAAAATTAACGTAAAAGGGCTCATAGATTGTAAATGTATTTTATATTTCAAATCCCATTTTATAAATCTGGAATTCGTTCCCTAGATTCAAATATAAATCTGTCAACTGATACGTCTGAACTGGCCATTGATATAGCAAGAAATATGTGAACATGAACTTGTCAATAACAATAAAATATAATTATTCTAAATAATGATATGATTGATAATCTCATATCCATTTAATGCATTTCATCAGTGGCTCAGTTAATGTAAAACTAGCTGTCTGTAAAGGACACTCATGGGATCATCAAAGTTTGTCCCTTGTGGACAGGTGCCATTTATATACAGGCTATAAAATGGTTATGAAAGTAAGAGGACACCAAAATATTCTCTATCAACAGGTGTTCTTTATGATGAGGTGTGCCAGGGCAGTTTCCACTGTAACTTTTGGGGATTTTTGCTTTAAATTTTATAGCCATTGCATTTGTAAAACCATCTTTACAATAGACAATTTCTGAATTACTTCCCCTGGAAAATATCCCATCAACCACTAACCCTTTCCTTGGGCAATTATGATAACTCTACACAAAACCATTAACATTACAGAAGAATAATCACATATGCAACTTTTGAATCAGTTCTATTAAATTTAATCTTTTGATAAAGAAGGATAATAACGATGGATGACTGCTTAATTATATGCTTACATTTTCAAATCTTGTAACAAGATCATCGTTAATTTTGTTAGCCAACAGTCAATCTTACATAGTATGGGTTACTCTCTAAAAGATCAAAAAGCTGATGACAGACTTGAAGGTGTTCTGCATATCTCAGGAAGAGAAAAATATAGTTAAAATGTAAGTTCAATCTTCTTCACAGAGTACTGAACAACTGACAATGTTTTCAAGACTAAGTATGCAAAGAATAAAAAAATACTTCAGCATAAATGTCATTAATGTGGAAATCTGCTTAAAATATGCAGATCTTTGAATATTCTTCTTGAGGTTCTAATTAAATATACTATATCATAAACATGCTTACAGAAGTAAACTCTGAACAAAAATATATATACATTTAATGAGAAATGATACATACATTTAAAGAGAAAATGTACATAAATTGGGAAAAGGACTTATCACATTCATGAGTATAGGTAATAAATGATAAAACTAAAGTAAAACTTACAATAAAACAACAAAATGCTGTTTTAGATCTTTCAGTTAAATCAAAGCAGTTAACAAATACTTTACCTATTTTAGGAAATTGTGAACAAAAAATGTGATCATAATTTTTAAAACAAAGCTAATAGTAGGAAGAATTTGGGGTCTCTCAAAGTCATAATTATACTAGCTTGTAAGTCGAGTCAAACTGCAATTGCACATGCATAAATCTGCTGTCACATAATGCACTGGTAAATCTGGGTCAATGCAGTTTGTTAGGAGTAATCTTTTTTTTTTTTAAAAAACCCCAACAACACACACCTTGATCTACCTGTGAATTATGTGATGGCAGAGTAGGTTCTATGAGGTTTACAGCTGGACTTGTAGCTACTAAGGTAATATGGTCTAATAATACTACATGAGAATGTAAACACATGAAAGAGAAATAAAATATATCAGGAGACCTGTTCGAATTGGGTAATTACGTGTCATGTACTTTGCATTGTAATGGACCTACTAATAAAACTTTATATTACTCAACACAATAATATGCAAGTTTCTAAGCATCTACTGTAAAATTAAATTGCTGATGACTTGTTAATACAATTTCTTAAATTTTTTAAGGAAATTTATGAATCAAATGAAGTCAGAATAAAGTTATTATGTGGTATTTAAAAGAAAAGTGGGAGCCAAAAGCATGTTAAATTCTATATGTTTGTCTTTTTTATTTTCAATGTAGCTTTAACAATCTGAGTCATATTGCTACAATGTCTGCAGTGTGACAATTTATAGTGATGCCTAGCAATGGGGCATTATGCCATAGACATGTAGTATGTCTCACTCAGACACATTATCCTGACACCAGTCCTAACATTAAACTCTTAATTCTGAGTGCCAAGCAAAAAAGCTATTTAGCCTCATTTTTATAAGTCTTTGGTATGACTTGACCTATGTTCGAACCCACAACCTCCAACATCTGGGGTGAACACTCTAACTACTTAGGCCACTGAAACAGTTTTAAGCTCTGACTTAGCAACATTATATTCTCTTCTTTATTAGCTGAACCCAAACTTTGAAATACAATGTATACTGAATTTTTAAATCTTTGGCTATATAGACCTCTTTAGTTGAATTTAAACAAAAATAAAGTTCTGAATACAGCATTTTATAATTATATATGAATAAATGCTTTTCTTGCATTTATGGTACCTAATGCAGGAAATATGCAAATATACATCCCTGAGCCTGATTTACAGAGCTTTGATATTTTACTTTTATTGGAGACCAGATAATGGATTGGATACTGAGTTATTGTACTGGTAGAAGAAATGTGGGAGAGCATAATTATGGTTCCAAACATCAGTATAGTTACTTTATCACATTAAATGTCAAAACCGATTCTGATGAAAAATGCCAATAGGTATAAAGCTTTCCCTGCCTGTCCACAGAATGTCAACTTGCAGATAAAATTAATACATATAATTTATGTACAACAGGGTTTACTGTAACAGTGGGTTCAATGCCTTGTGCACAACATAAAACAAAAATATTAAAAAGGGTAAGACAAATCCTAACATCTAAGGATATTGTGCATATAAGCAAATTCTTCCAATAAAGACTACTTTGACTTTTGAAAGAATCTAAGCTGAACATAACCAAGCAATAAGAAGAGGCTTATGAAAACAAACAGAGGCATGAAGTACCCCCAGTAACTCAGATCAATTCTGTAAAATTGTAGCAGATCTTGTGCTGGTATTCTTGTGTTATTTCCTTCAAAACATGAGGGGAAATTTGAACTTGTGGTGCCTGTCTCAGCAGCACATCTGAAAAGAAAGCAGGCTTCACAATAACTAATTTTAAAAAAAACAACCTGAGTCAAATTTGACCAAAATGAAAGACAAATGTTTACCAGCAGCAACAGAATCTCACAAACTTCAACTTCTTTTTGAAAACAACTTTAAGCAACCACTAGCATTGTTGTCTAAGGACACCTCATCTTGTAAATATTGTGCATTATATATATATATATATATATATATATATATATATATATATATATATATATATATATATATATATATATAAATGTAGTAAAACATGTTATCTCCCCTTGCATAGAAGGCCTGGTGTAAAACTCCAGGAATTATCATTTATTACTGGATTGAAAGTCCATGCTCTTTTAGGGATGTTACTGCAGACAAAGACATGGGAGTGGGGTGCTTTTATTATGATTAGGTAATGTATTGGAAGAAGAAACCAACTAGTTTTAGACACACAAGCTGAATCAAATCATCTTGGATCTTGAATACTATGCTGGCAGCTGCTGCTCTATCCTCTGTTATGTGTATATAATTCCAATTTTTATGAATGTCACAGATTTTCTACAATATGATTGGATGTAAATGGTCATGTGTGACTCTTCAGAAATTTTTTACACATCGATAAATTCTGGGACTACTTTTGGTTTATAAATAAGCATTGCAGACACATCATTGTGCAACAATTGTTTTATCTTTTAAATTTTTTATTAAGCAAATAAATATAAATAATACCCTTTTTATACTTTTTCCAATTATCTTTGATTGAAATGCATAGTTTACTATACAATTTAGGGTTGATCTGCTTCATAGTCGAGCAAAATGGCCGATTACGGTGATTTTTTTTTCACTGCAATTTTCTGCGGATTTTGTTGAACAATTAGATCAAATGGAGTTAAAATAAATAATAGCAGTGATTGAAGAAGCTGGACATGGATTTGATGATATTGCGATGGATGTTAAAAACGATGAAAATGAAACAAAACAACAGACTGACAAATTCCCTCAATGCCCATCCCATGACCTACGTCACCCTAGCCATACACAACTAGAACAAAAATAGCCTGGGAACTGGGACCGTAAATTTTGAGGCCTCGGAAGGATATAAACTAAAATTTAAGAAATTATCTGAGGAGGACTTAAAATCTACTGAAATAAATCAATACCCCTAGACTACTAAATGGGGCACTGGCAATTTCAATGGTACATTTTTTAATTGTTTTAATTTTTTTTTGCTTATTTTCATAACGTGTGTGGGTGTTCATGGCATAGTGGGAATATGACCACTTGCAAAAAAAAATTTAAAAATATTTATGAGACAAATTCAAAGACTGAATAAAATTTTTAAATGGTGAAAATATAAGAAAAAGACAATCAGATTTTTCACATGAAATATCTTTGTTGGATAGATCCTGAACATATATATTCACATAGTATATAGTTTATTGAAAATGTTATCATGATATCTACAAAATGTGACTTAACACCATTGAAAAATATATATGATAATCCAAAAAATTGATTGTTTTGCTAAGTTAAATTATTTTGGATGTGCAGTCATTAATTTTAATGAAAAAGAAATTACATAACATTCTGCATTGCAATTATTCTTCTCAAGTAATAAACATTCTGTATAAATTGGAAAAACTTTAAATAATGAAGGATATATTTACTAATGTCACCATATTGCCTATTATAAATCCCAACCATAAGAATACAATATATGTATAAATTACAGGACAAGTTGTCTTTATGTGTATTTCAAAATTGTCTTGCCAAGTTTAAGAAGTGTATTGCTATGAATATTTTTCTATTTACTTACAGCTTGGTGAATTGAAATTATTGGATAGTAACTTGACTTAAACAGAGTTAGACCAGACAAGCTGAGAGGTCACTTAAGACGGTTCTATGCTGAGACCCAAACTAAATTGTTATTGTTATGGATCACAAAAATGACAGCTGAACAGGCACAAGAGTATCACAAGAATTCCTTGAAGGAAAATATCAAAAATACTGACACTATCAAAGACAAATAATTCAAAAATACTAATTCAATGTTAAATGCAAAACTGAAATTTAAAGTAAAATCAGGTCTTTCAGGGCCAACCCTTCACTACCAAGTAATTTGACTGAAAAAATGAGGGAAAGTCAATGGCTATCTTATAAAAATTTGACCCTGTTGCCATTCAATTCAAAATATGGTATCTGTTGGCAATTCATTTTGTGACCAGAGGTATAGAAGTTCACCATCAACTGACCCCAAATTCCTTAAAATTTTAAAATGGTGAATATGGCATGGAGTACATTACTCTAAATCATGAAACACTTCAAAAAACAACCCACCAAGGTGGTGTTGAAGAGAACCTTAAAGAAACATCAGACAAATGAATGCATGCAACTGGCACAAACACTTGCCCAGTGAAAGATGTAAAAAAATTCTTTCAGAAATGTGACAAAGAGGCAAAGGCCTTATTTATGCAATGCAGTAAAGAAGCACTAAGATCTCCTGAATTGGCTGACAAATGGTAAACTTGTGAACTGGTCAAATCAAAGCAATTCTCCTCATTCATTCCAGACATATGCAAATATGTAGGAGTGAAACACTATACTGGTAACTCACTCCATGTAACAACAATTCAAGCTATGAGTGATGCTGGGTTTGAAACTAGAAATATTTTGTTCATGACAGACCACAAACATGAGGAGTCTCTAAAAACTTACAAAGACCTAGCACTGAACAAAAACAACTAATTAGTTCAGTTTAGGAAAATATTGCTAATGGTGGTCAAGCTCTTTCTGTATCAGACCCTAATACCAACCACCCTTTCACTTCAGATCAAAGTCACCAATCATTGATAAACTTTTTATCCTGAAGTTTGAACACTCTAATCCCACAGTCCATACAAACTCCAATACTCAATTATGCAATCAAACAAAACATTGATGGTTTTACGAGCAACTCTACATTTAAGAACTGCAAATATAAGATATCTAAAATGGTATTGTTAAGTACTAATGCTATTGAAAATTATATAAAATGTTATTCCTGTATAAAATTTATTTAATTATTACCTTTATTTTGGTAATAGATAACATCATCTTGTTCAATGATAAAATCAACAATGATTTAAGGTTTGCTTGGAAATTTCATTTAGCACACTTGTTCTATCCCTATCATTTTGTAATTATGTGAGGTAACTGTCATCAGATGTAGCAGACTGGACTGACTAAAACTAACTAGAATGTTATTTATTTATATAAAAAGAAATGTGCTGACACTAAGGGTAGCCATAGCCTAAGATGTAAAATATGAAGTTTATGAATAAACATAAATGTGACAGTAGTCACATTTCATTTTACATTAGATCATAGTTCTACATGTAAGACGTAGCACGTTTTTGTTCACCCATCCATAATAAATATGGGTCTTACGTTGTATGACTAATTAGATCACTGAACTGGCCTTGTTAAGTATTAACGTTGTTCAGAATGACATAAAATGTTATTCCTGTATACAATTTATTTCATTGTTACCTTTATTTTAGTAAAGTATATCATCATCTTGTTCATATATCCATTTGTTCATTGATAAAATCCATAATGATTTCAGGTTTGATTGGAAATTTAATTTGGCACACTTGTTCAATCTGTTATCATTTGTTATTATGCAAGGTCATGGTCATCTGACGTAACAGATGGGAAAGACTAAAACTGAACAAGAATGTTTGTTAAAATTGAAACCACGGATAGCCATTGCCTAAAATGCAAAGTATGAATCAACGTAACTGTGACAGTATAAGTTATGTATTAAGGAGCGATGTGAAGCGGCGAATGAAAGGAAACTGCGCGTTAGTTGAATTAGAATGTATTGTTGCTAGAATACATTAATCTGACGATAACAAGGACGAAATTGGAATTATAAAGATTAAATGATCATGGTTGGATATTTATCAATGTGTAAATTTTACCTAATCACTCACAAAGTTAACATAAAGTCCTTTGGACTTTATTTACTTTGTGAGTGATTAGGTAAAATTTACACATCGATAAATACCCAACCATGATCATTTAATCCTATAATAACTTAATTACTTGTGTGTTAGTTCTCTTTTATTTTATTTTAATTTCATTACATGTTATTGTAATAACATGTTAATGAAATTAAAATAGTAAATATTCACTGGATTTGACATTTTTCTAGAAAATTCAGTTCTGTTCTAGTAAATAATCACTATTGCTACGAAGTATTTTTAGCTGACCTAGTTTTTAATCTTGGTTCAGAATTGGTAAACAGAGTGAAAATCATTCGTAGCAATCAAGGTCCTTCTTAGCTTGCATCAGCTCTGTTGTAAACAACCTTTTTTTTATCTTTTTTATTACTGAAACTTAAAGATTCGTTTAGAACAATCAAACCTATAAATAGCCTATGTGCTAATTGGCATAATACTTTACTGCATTGTTTGAAGTAAGTGACCATGTGACCCCCACCATGTGATCTAAAATTGAGGGCTAAAACAGATATTTTGTAGTGGATTTAGTCAGTTGTAATTTAAACCTTTAGAGCTCAAGGTGTTTTTAATGTTGATGCCAGTT
The DNA here is from genome assembly GCA_016746295.1 of Potamilus streckersoni. Lineage (NCBI taxonomy): Eukaryota > Metazoa > Mollusca > Bivalvia > Unionida > Unionidae > Potamilus > Potamilus streckersoni. The sequence continues at coordinate 2,251,515 of JAEAOA010001226.1, forward strand.
TGATTTAAAATTCTTTTAGTTTTTTGGATTTAATAATTTATATTCACTGGAAAATACCAATGTTCAAAAAAATTCTTGGACAAAGACATTTTTGGAAATTTTTCAGAATTCAAAAGCCAGAATACATATTGGAACTTCATTTAAGCTTTGATTTATTTAGAACATTTTAGTGATACGACTTTCATTGTTAAATTTCAGGATTTATTTTTGGATTAAATTCACAAACTAAATCCTTTTTCATATTTTTACTTTGTTTTCTAGGGAAATATTTTGTTAAATTTTGAAAAATTGTACAAAACATGATGGCTTCACTCTTTTCTTTGTTAGTTTGTACATGAAACACCTCAGCAACTGATAGATGTAGTTAATCCATCTGATCCAACCTTAGCTCCTTGAAACTTAACAGGTAACATAATAGATCCAGATGAATGAGCCTGAGTGGATCCTTTCTTCCATTTTGATAAGAAATGAATAACCCTTTTTATGTCTGGTTAACAAACAAAAGATATTGCTAATATCATTTTATCTTGAGAGAACTGGATTAATAAGGCAGTGAATATTCTCTCAGCAAATTATGATTAATAATAAATTTTAAGAAGAAATAAAAAAAAAACAATTTTAATCTAAATGTTTTGTACATACTGAATAGGTGATCCACCACTAAACTCCAAATAGAGTAGGGCATGGAATGTGTAATGAAGAAAGGAAAAGTACTTTATCCATGAGATCCACACAGGCATGTTCCTTGTATAAAAACCACCTGAAAATGAGAAAGTCAGGAAATTCAACACTGCTTATATAATACTGGCCACTACAACTTGGATCTTTCATATTTTCTAGTGAATACGAAAACTGATGAAAATGTGTGCATACAAAATTATAAGAAAACAAAGCATTAGTTTAATACTGTATAATGAAAACAATTTAAAGTTTCCACTGCTTTGATGGCAATATAGAAGACTATGACAGGAATTAGAACTATATGTGTAGCATGATGTCACATTATCCTGACAGCAGGCCAACAAGTCCTAACACTAACCTCTTAATGCTGAGCACAAAGTGAGGCAGCTGTTAGAACCATTGTTAGAAGTCTTTGGCATGACTCAGCCAAGGTTCAAATCTGCAACCTCCCATATTCAAGGTGGATACTAAAACCACTGAGACCACTGGAGTGGAGCACTGTAGCCTATAACTTAACAACATGCTACAGCACTGTAAGCCTATAACCTACCTAACAACATGTTACAGCACTGTAAGCCTATAACCTACCTAACAACATGTTACAGCACTGTAAGCCTATAACCTACCTAACAACATGTTACAGCACTGTAAGCTTATAACTTACCTAACATGTTACAGCACTAAGCCTATAACCTACCTAACATGTTACAGCAATGTAAGCCTATCACTAATGGCATGTTACAACACTGTAAGCCTATAACCTACTTAACAACATGTTACAGCACTGTAAGCCTATAACCTATTTAACAACATGTTACAGCACTGTAAGCCTATAACCTACCTAACATGTTACAGTACTGTAAGCCTATAACCTACCTAACAACATGTTACAGCACTGTAAGCCTATAACCTACCTAACAACATGTTACAGCACTGTAAGCCTATCACTAATGGCATGTTACAGCACTGTAAGCCTATAACTTACCTAACAACATGCTACAGTACTGTAAGGGATCATCCATGATGGATGTCCACAAATATGGAGGGGGAGGTTAATTCAAATTTTTACAACTTTGGACAAGGAGGGATGTGGTGTAAAGGACCTTGTGGACATCCACAAGCTAGTATATTTTTGTTATGATATTCTGTGCTGAACAGCTGCTTTGGGCCAACTCTTTGTGTATTCCAGTATATTTTGTGGACATCTTTTATGGGTCATCCCAAAGTATAAATTATTTGTAAATTTCAATTTGTATGAATCATGCCACAGAACATATATGAATTGGTTGGCATTAATACATATGTCTGGCTCCCAGTGCCACACATATCAGTCTTGCTAGATTGGGGACATTCACAGCCAGGTTGGGTGGGTAAACCACATGCAGAGAAAAGCAGACAAAGAGATGAGAGGTGGGTTATAAAAACAGGTATTATATGCAGACATCCTTTATGGACAACCCTTAAGCCTATATTAAACTTACCTAACAACATGATAAACATTATAACCACTGTAGCAATAGAAATGCCTCTTCTCATGTCCATACACAGGATTCCCAAAAAGAGTCCCATGGTCTGAAACAATATTGAATCTTTAAAAATAAATTGTTTAAGAAATTATTATGAACAAGTTAAATAACAAATCATTTTTCTCCAACCCAACCCAAATGAAATTGTGAACCTCCCTAAATTAGGATTATCCAGGCAAAGTAACATGAATGAGAGACCCAATGGGGCTGATATTACGACCATGGCATGCACTGGTCTAAAAGGACAATACTGTAGCAATGAGGCAGGTATTCAGATTGAGAGACATATGTCTGAATAATTTCCAGCAATCTGGATGAAAATGGTGGCATTTGACATGATGTTCGAACATATTTCTATATGAGTAACTTCAGATGTACAAGACTGCCTGTTAAAATTTATTTGATTTGGCTAATGGTTTTGGAGAAAAGGTTGTTCTATGAAGGTACATATTTCAGTGACAGTTTGCATGATTCATGTGGAAAACTAATTATAAAAATGTAATACCTGAAGCCTGTTATTGTTCTTTTAGGTCCATTTGTTTGCATTCCAAATGATGCATTTCATTTATTACATAAACATATTTTAGAGGGTCAACAGTGTTGACACATTCTAAGATCAATTAATTCTGAGAGAGAGAGAGAGAGAGAGAGAGAGAGAGAGAGAGAGAGAGAGAGAGAGAGAGAGAGAGAGAGAGAGAGAGAGAGAGAAGAAAACAAAGAAAAACTTAAATAGACCTAAATATGGTAATACAGGTTAGAAGAATATGCATAAGGGCAGAAATACTTCCTAAATGGAAAAGAAAGTAGTACCAAAAGTGATATTGACATTGTGGCAATAAAATTTGCATGACAGTGGCACTATCATTTTGTTCCATATATGTAAAAAAAAATTAAGGACAGATTTATACAATACTTTCTCATATATAAAAAAATCTATACTCTTCACCAGTTTACAGATTCAATTTGATGTTCAGAAATACACTTCTTAATACAACCATAGTAGATCGATCTTGATTATCTAAACAAGTTCATAAATTACTAAAACTATGCCTGATTGTTAAAAATATAATGTGGGAAAATTATGTTGTTTGAGACAAGAATTTGGGTTCCAAAATCCATGTCTAGGAAATATGTCTTTTATGAGAAGTTTTAGTTCAGAGTCCAAGTTCCAATTTACACTTCAAAATTACATACATGAATTTTCCTTTTTTTTTCCAAATGTTTTTATAAATTACCTCTCTCATTTTTCATTATTTAATCAAACCAATTTGGTTCAAACTGGTTCATCCATTCTAGACAAGATATAAAATTAGGTTTCCAACATGGTTTATAAGGAAGCCACACTACTGCTAAAGACACCATCCACAGGACAACAGTTTTAATACAACATTTCATAAGAAATATTCTTACCATGTCTTATCAAAACTGGCTCAGCCATTTTTGAGAAAAAGTTGAATTAATTCAAGTTTTTTGTATGATTCTTATGGTTGCCACATTGTTGCTAAAGGAGTCATCCGGAACACATCTAGATAAAGTGTTTCCATGAAAACATTCTTAACTATTTGGATCAAACTTATCTCACCCATTCTAGTCAAAAATAGATCTTCCACAAAGTTACTAAGGAACCCACACCATTTCTGGAGTCATCCCAACAAAATTTTGATAGGGCATGTCCTAAGATACATTTGTACCATGAATGATCATATGATGGTAGGATTCAAACCTGCACCCTTTTTGGTTGTGAGTAAAGCATACTAATCACATAGCCACCATGACTCCTATGTCTTACAAAGGTGATGCAGAATGCAAGGTCTCAAATGTGAATGGCATTTTGAGGACATGGGATTATGCTTATGTAGGTGATAAATCCTAATATATCAGGGTACAAATATCTGATACACTGTAATATTATCACAAGGCCTCTGTTGTAGACAAAATTTAATATTATCCCAAGACCTCTGTTGTAGACACAATGTAATATTATCCTAAGGCCTCTGTTGTAGACATAATGTAATAATATCCCAAGGCCTCTGTTGTAGACATAATGTAATATTATCCCAAGGCCTCTGTTGTAGACATAACGTAATATTATCCCAAGGCCTCTGTTGTAGACACAATGTAATATTATCCCAAGGCCTCTGTTGTAGACACAATGTAATATTATCCCAAGGCCTCTGTTGTAGACATAATGTAATATCCCAAGGCCTCTGTTGTAAACATAATGTAATATTATCCCAAGGCCTTTGTTGTAGACATAATGTAATATTATCCCAAGGCCTCTGTTGTAGACACAATGTAATATTATCGCAAGGCCTCTGTTGTAGACATAATGTAATATTATCCCAAGGCCTTTGTTGTAGACAAAATTTATTATCCCAAAGCCTCTGTTGTAGACATAATGTAATATTATCCCATTGCCTCTGTTGTAGACATAATGTAATATTATCCCAAGGCCTCTGTTGTAGACATAATGTAATATTATCCCAAGGCCTCTGTTGTAGACATAATGTAATATTATCCCAAGGCCTCTGTTGTAGACATAATGTAATATTATCCCAAGGCCTCTGTTGTAGACATAATGTAATATTATCCCAAGGCCTCTGTTGTAGACATAATGTAATATTATCCAATTGCCTCTGTTGTAGACAACAACTTATGTAGACAAAATTTAGTATTATTTCAAGGCCTCAGTTAAATACACCAAATGATACAGAAGAAATATAAAGCACCTGATATAAACAAAATGTAATATTATCCCAAGGCCTCTGTTAAATACTGTAACTGATGCAGAAGAAATACAATAACATCCCAAAGCCTCAGCTGATTAAATAAATGATTTAGAAAGAAATGTAATATTATCTAAAGGCCAAAGTTTATTACAAGTCACTTATACAAAATTTAATATTAGCCAAAGAACTCAGTTGAATACAGCAATTGATGTAAACAAAATGTAATATTCCAAGGCCCCAGCTGATAACAACTGACAAAAGAAATGTAATATTCCAAGGCCGCAACTGATTACAACTGATACAGAAAAAATGTAATATTATCTTAAAGCCAAAGTTTAATACAACTGGTTTAGACAAAAATTTAATATTATCTATTTGAATACAGTAACTGATGTGAACAAAATGTAATACTCCAAGGCATCAGTTGATTACAACTGATACTGAAGAAATGTAATATTCCAAGGCCTCAGTTGAGTACAATAAAGAAGAAGTGTAATATTATCTCAAGGCCAAAGTTTAATACAACTGATTTAGACAAAATTTAATATTATCCAAAGGCCTTAGTTGAATAGAGCAAAATGTAATATTATTCCAAGATCTCAGTTAATTAAAACTGATACAGAAGAAATGTGATATTATCCGAGGACCTAACTGAATTGAATATAACAAAAGATTTGGCGGAAATGTGATATTATCCCAAGGTCTCAACTGAATGCAGCAATTATCCTTCTGGCTCAATACAGCAACTGATTTAGAAATAAGATGACTCTCAAAAACTTTAAACATCAATCTTAATGCAGATGCTGCTGCAGTATGGCACTGCAAGCTTACACAAAGTGATACTTTTGTCTTTCCATTCACAGATGTTATATATATTTAATTTGTATTATTAATAGGCTTTTCCTTAATGGTTATATGTTATATGCATTTCTATTTTGTACTTGACCTTCTTCAAAACTGTCTAAACTGTGTACCTGACTAGATCCACCGATTTTGTAAACAACATAAAACATTATTAATATTTCTCTGTGAGAACAGACATATATCAAGATCATTATCAATGATAATTTAATATTTGTCTAGGATATTTATATTTTCCGATGGAAATACCTGGTCTACCTAATGTTTCCCAAATACTTTATTAATAATATTAGTAAATATTTTATTATAATTTTAGTAATAGACCTTTTCTTGCCAACAACTTAAAATGTTCTAGAATGAACTTTTGACCCTCGTCCTGGTTCTATTTTTGTGTATTAGCTTTGTATATATTGTTTAGTTGACAAATTATTCATTCTTGCATTAACATCTTCAGCAGAATCAGTCTTGTTGTTGTGTTAAGTATTTCATTTTTGAGGAATTATATATTCAAATGTCAATCACAGGAAATACACAAAGTGCTTCTCAGTAATACTCTTAGACTGGAAAATCTGAAATTATAGTGAATTCCGACAAGGACAAATTTGGAATATATTACTGTGATATATTAAAAGACTTAGCATATTAACTTACTAATGGCCATTGGCATATTAACATATTTAAGACTTCAGGCATCATCAACACATGTAATATGAACCGGAATTCTGCTAGAATTCAATTAAAACTTATACATTTGTCCTTGTGATAAATCTTTTGGGATTATTTGTGATTAAATTCACAATACTGTAAGTTATTTTTAAATTTTCACTTTGTGTTCTAGGGAAATAAATTGTCGAATTTTACAAAACCTGTTGGCTTTTGCAACTTTCTGTTACTTAGTTTAAGACTGTAGAGTCGTAATACAGGACAAAAACATTAATCAAAGCTCACCCAAAGAAAAGTATTTATACATGTTAGTAGAAAAATATGCTCTTACCTGTCCAACAAAGGAATGTACAAATATGGTCCCCATCGTGGCAAAAAAAGGCCCGGGTCCACTGAGTCCCACACTCCAATATACAATGGTCAGAAAAAAGATGGGCTGTACAATAATGAGGGTAATTTCCGTGGTTATCTTGGCCAGGTAGTAGGCAGAGAGTCTGTACCATCCTGCAGCTCTCTCCTTGTTAATCACCAACTTCTCCATTGGGACTGTAGATTAAGTTTATAAATGTTAACATATTTCTCAACGTTTAAAAATCTTTTCGCTTTAACTGCATGTTAAAAGTCAATTAAATTTTTTAAAGGAAGCTTTGGTACTGAGGCCTTTGGAAAATGAAATATTTTAAAAGAAGCTTTGGTACTGAGGCCTTTGGTCAATGAAATATTTTAAAGGAATCTTTCGTACTGAGGATTTTTGTCAACGAAATATCTTAAAGAAAGCTTTGGTACTGAGGCCTTTGGTCATTGAAATATCTTAAAGGAAGCTTTGGTACTGAGGCCTTAAGTCAAAGAAATATCTTAAAGGAATCTTTCGTACTGAGGATTTTTGTCAATGAAATATCTTAAAGAAAGCTTTGGTACTGAGGCCTTTGGTCATTGAAATATCTTAAAGGAAGCTTTGGTACTGAGGCCTTAAGTCAATGAAATATCTTAAAGGAATCTTTCGTACTGAGGATTTTTGTCAATGAAATATCTTAAAGAAAGCTTTGGTACTGAGGCCTTTGGTCAATGAAATATCTTAAAGGAAGCTTTGGTACTGAGGCCCTTGGTCAATGAAATATCTTAAAGGAAGCTTTGGTACTGAGGCCCTTGGTCAATGAAATATTGTTACAGCTACTTCCAAATTTTTGTGTTCAATTTTGTTGTTCAGAGCTTTTAAATATTCATAATTTTAGTTAACTCAACCTGATTTTTATGTACTGAGAAGAAAAAAAGAAAGAAATGAAAGAAAATTATCAAAATTTAATGCATTTTTAAAGTTTTATTTAATAATTTATATGTATCAAAGTTACTATTCTAAGTACTTCCCAGTAAATTTAAACCTCATTTAAAATGAAATAGGATAAGCAAAGTGTATATAAAAAGATTACTTATATACATGTAAATTGGAAACACTTTAAATAATATTTGGTGGGATCACATTGCTCCTGCAAAGAGAATGAGTGAAAAGTATCAATGACAGAGAAGGTAATAAAAAAAAACTTACATGAAATGACAGCATCAAAGAGAGGTGTGAAGCCCCAGTGCATTGAGATATAAAAGAGCTGAAAAAAAATGGCAGAGTTCATTACAGAAAATATGACTTAAAAGAGCAGTTTATGGAAGATCACTTGAATTTATGACCAGACTCATTATAATACAGGGATCAATTTTATTAGAGAGATTTTAATTTGATGACCTCTACTGAAAGATTATCCTTCTTGACCAGCTATATTCTGGTATGTCAAGTTTTATTGTATTAAGTCTAAGTAAGAAAAATATAATGATAAAGATCAAGCTGATGCAAGTTGATGCATTCATGTGCTAACTCAATCTTTGATCATTATAGGATATGTGAATTTATCAACAGTGATCAAGAGCTGACTCAGTCTTTAATCATTACAAGATAATCTGAACTTGTCAACAGTGATCAAGTGCTAACTCCATCTTTAATCATTGGGGATAATTTGAACTTATCAACAGTGATCAAGAGCTGACTCAGTCATTGATCATTACAAGATAATCTGAACTTGTCAACAGTGACCAAGTGCAAACTCCATCTTTAATCATTGGGAATAATCTGAAATTAACAACAGTGATCAAGTGCTAACTTAATCTATCATCATTAGAGGATAATGTGAACTTATCAATGGTAATAGAGTTCTAACTCAATCTCTGATCATTTGAAAAAAATGTAAACTTATCAACAGCTAAGTGAATCTTTGATCAATTATAGATAATTTCAACTTATCAACAGTGATCACAGTGATCAAGCACTAAATGAATCTGTCATCATTTTAAGTTAATTTGAACTTGTCAACTCAATCTCTGATCACATAAGATAATTTTAACTTATCAACAATGATCGAGCGCTAAGTCAATCTTTGATCATTTGAGGATAATGTGAACTTGTCAACAGTGATCAAATGCCAACTAAATAATTGATCAAGGGTCCTGAGTGGCAGAGTGGTCTAAAGTACTTACCATTACAGATCACTGCTCTCTCACCTCTGTCTGTGTGGGTTCGTGTCTCAAGTTTGGCCAATTTGGGTATGTTGGAAAGCTTGCTGGTAGCTTTTTGTGGGTTAGTGGATCTTTCCTGGGTTTTCCAGGGTTCTTCCTCCACCATTAATACTGGCCACCATGTATCTTGTGCTGAAAAATGGCATTAAACCCTACAACAACAACAACATTTGATCAGCCAAGTATGTCCATTAAAACAGAACACAAGATTGTTAATAAGGTCTTCCACACCTATTTAAGATCTTTCAAATCTCTTTTATTTAATTTAATTATCATGTCTTAGAATTTTGCATGCTGTGTCATGTAACCATAATTAGAGAGATAGAACTAAATAAAAATCAACAAGTTTGCATGCAAGTGGTTTCAAAAATGCAACATATAAATGTTAGATGTTAAGATAACTGATAAAAATAGTTTTATCACATGTTTACTTTAATCTCATATATGATGTCAGCTCAAGTTTGCCATATCATGCCAAAGGGAAAGAACTGATGCATTCTGAGGGCTGATAAAATGCTAAAATCAAAATGAACACTCACTATAAGGCCCTCCATAATAGAATGGTTAACTGATTATGTCTTAGAGCTAATACAAAGATGAAATCAAAACAAACATGCAATATAAGGCCTTTCATAATAAAATGGTCAACTGATGCAGTCTTATAGCTGGTACAAAGCTGAAGTCAAAACAAACATGCAATATAAGGACGGTCATAAAAAAAATGTTTCTTGTTATAAAGCAAGAATTCCCATTTCATCAAGTGGTGATAACATTTTACTTATCATGGACTTCACTACAAGGTGGTATACCCTCATGAACAGTATTAAAATGAATACTGAAGCATTGCAAATATCCAATGCTCTTGGCAAATTATACTGCTGCATGTTTTCATTTTAAAAAAAAACATCTAATCATACCAACACTGATTTCAGATCCTCTATTTATAACACTTCATTGTCTGCCAATCCATAAAATATTTGTAACACTTAGTTGTCTACCAATCAATAATATTTATAACACTACACTGTCTACCAATCCATAAAAAATTTATAACATTTCAATATCTTGCCAAAAGACATATGTTTATAACATTCCATTATCTGCTAATCCATAAAACATTCAAAATCTTTCAGAAAGGCTGACAAGTATTTTCAAAAACCATTTGAAATGAAAATATATTCACCTTAATTTTTTGTCCACTGATAGTAGAAAAAACTTTATCATTTTCATTTATGAGATCTTTGCAAAGTTTAACACATTTTATTTATGAGATATTTGCAAAGTTTAACACATTCTTTACAGTAAAAGTACAAACCTGAAATGAGGTTGATTGATTTCTCCCAAATTGTTTTCATCATCATACAAATGTGATGCAAAAAAATAATTGTGTAATATAGTCCGAGTTTTTTTCATTCATTTACATGCTGCCTTAAAGGTTCCAATAATTCATTGTCAGTTTCAATGAAACTTTCTTTGGTAATTTGCACACATATTCATCACTAAAACAAACATCACCAGACTAAGCAGGCAATCAGCCTCTTGTGCAGTAGGCAATACAGCTCTTGTACAGCAGGCATCAGCCACTTGTACAGCAGGCAACTTAGTCCCTTGTACAGCAGGCAATACAACCCCTTGTACAGCATGCAGCAGCCCCTTGTACAACAGACGATAAGCCATTGTAAAGCACGCATTAGCCCTTTGTACAGCAAGCAGTATAGACCCTGTATAGCAGGCAGTAACTGTATCACAAAAAATTCTCTATATACACTGAAATATCTTGCAATGTAATGGTAAAAACAACTGTCCTGAAAATCCCAGTGCCTTTCCAGTAGTCATACTGCAATATTATCCTAAATGTTCAGTTGAATACTGATGCCAAAGATAAGTGACTTTGAAAAATTTAAACACAAAATCTTCACATTAATTACAATAATGAAACGTTATCTGACCAAGCAGGCAAGACAGGGAAAACTCCAAGCATTTTAGCATATAAACTTAAGACCTACTGAAATATTACCCCAAAGTTTCAGTCAAATGAAGCAACAATTCTACAAGATATGTGACTTCACACAAACCTTTAATATTATTCACAATGATGAATCCAGGCAAGAAAGACATGAACTTCTAGCATATAATCGTATAATCTTTAGATCCATAGAAATATTATATTAACATTTCAGTTCAATGTAGCTATCAATGTAGATGCCCCATTCAACAACTTGAATGCAAAAATAAAACACTGTTCACCATGATACTTAACCCATTTCATACTGTATATTGGTCTCCTTCTTATATGACCACCCCTTCTGCACCAAGAAGCGGCCACATAAAATGAGTGGCCTTCCCAGAGACTGACTATATTTGTGAGACATATGTGTATGTATATTAATGTAAAGGTAAGAAGAAAGCTACATATAACTTCAAAGCATTTAATATCTTCAATTAATTATTAAAAGGTTTTTCTTGTCTTGAGAACAGACTTATTTCATGGAAACATAAATTAATAGTTCTTATTTGTAAGCATGAAATGAGATGGGGTATTGTTGTCATGCACATTAAATGTCATTTAAATCTTCATACAATCATTGCTTGGTAGTTAAAATAATTGTTTTTCCATTTACACCATTTTTACACTGCTGCAAAATATACTCCTTATCTGCATCAATGTTCTTTTTAAGTCTTCCCAACATAAACTTTCTCAGCAAGAACTCATGAACTCTCTCCATTGTTATCAAGTTGAATAATTTTAACTTTTGCTTTTTGAGTATTAATTTTGCATTTACATGATGACATTCAAAGTTTTGTAATGATTTATTCCTAAGTTACTAATTGTACAATACTGCAATTTGATTATGTAAATAAAACTTTTGTACAGTAGACAAAATGCCTTGTTTATAACAGAAGTAATACATGTATTGCCACATGATTTTTCAGTCTTTAATTTTTAGCTTGTTTTGTTCAAGGTTAATTTCTTTCTGTGTGTTAACAAATGAAATCTTTAGCCTATGATTCTGGTCAAATATTCACTACATTCAGTTTAAAATTTTGTGTAATTGTGCATTCATCTTAGCAATATGTCATTAATTTATGTATACTCTTTTGAAAGGAAGGTAATGAAGGCAGATGGTATAAAAAATGCTATCACATAATGACATCATTAAGTTAACCCCTCCCCTAAAAAAACGGGTGAAAATTTGAATTCAAAATAGAGCTTAAACATGCAGTGTTGTCTGTGATGTGCATGCTCGATAAACAAATAGACAATTTCATTTGAAAAATTTACATTTTAAGCAATGGGGATTGTTATTTTTACTTCATCAAATGAATCATGTTGATAACCGATTCATTGAAACTTTTATTTTGAACATAAGTTTTATTGTTATGGAGATCAAAATGACACACATTACAGAGGCAGCAAGTGATGGAAGTGATGTGGATGCAAATTTTGATGAAAATATAGACAATTTTGTGAGGGAAACTGATATTAAGAATTATGATCTTTACTATTTCAGAATGAAACGGGTTAGTTGGAATATTTTACTCTGATATTGACAATGATGAAGACATCAAAGGTTTTCAAGCTAACTGGACACTGGAGAACTTCACAGCTCATAATGTTGGCCTGTATACTGAAGTCAGGGGAACAGTAATTTAACACACTGTATACTGAGGCTGTAGGAACTGTAATTAAACACCCTGCATACCGAGGTCAGAGGAACAGTAATTCAACACCTCGTATAATAAGTTTGGAGGATCAGTGATTCAACACCTTGTATACTAATGTCAGTGGGACATTGTTTCAACATCTTGTATATTGAGGTTGGAGGGACACTGATTGAACACCCTGTATAATGATGTCAGTGTGACAGTTATTCAAAACCCTGTATACTTAGAGGGACAGTGATTCAACACAATGTATACTGAGGCTGGAAGGACAGTAATTCAACACCTTGTATACTGAGGTTGGAAGGACAGTGATTCAACACCCTGTATACTGAGATTAGAGGGACAGTGATCAACACAATGTATACTGAGTCTGGAAGGTCAGTGATTCAACACCTTGCATACTGAGGCTGGAAGGACAGTAATTTAACACCTTGCATACTGAGGCTGTAAGGACAGTGATTCAACACCCTGTATACTGAGATTAGAGGGACAGTGATTCAACACAATGTATACTGAGGCTGGAAGGACAGTAATTCAACACCTTGTATACTGAGGTTGGAAGGACAGTGATTCAACACCCTGTATACTGAGATTAGAGGGACAGTGATGAACACAATGTATACTGAGGCTGGAAGGTCAGTGATTCAACACCTTGCATACTGAGGCTGGAAGGACAGTGATTCAACACCTTGCATACTGAGGCTGGAAGGTCAGTGATTCAACACCTTGCATACTGAGGCTGGAAGGTCAGTGATTCAACACCTTGCATACTGAGGCTGGAAGGACAGTGATTCAACACCCTGTATAATGATGTCAGTGTAGACAGTGATTTAACACCTTGCATACTGAGGCTGGAAGGTCAGTGATTCAACACCCTGTATACTGAGATTAGAGGGACAGTGATTCAACACAATGTATACTGAGGCTGGATGGACAGTAATTCAACACCTTGTATACTGAGGTTGGAAGGACAGTGATTCAACACCCTGTATACTGAGATTAGAGGGACAGTGATCAACACAATGTATACTGAGGCTGGAAGGACAGTGATTCAACACCTTGCATACTGAGGCTGGAAGGACAGTGATTCAACACCTTGCATACTGAGGCTGGAAGGTCAGTGATTCAACACCTTGCATACTGAGGCTGGAAGGACAGTGATTCAACACCCTGTATAATGATGTCAGTGTAGACAGTGATTTAACACCCTGTATACTGAGATTAGAGGGACAATGATTCAACACCCTGTATACTGAGGCTGGTGGGACACTGATTCAACACCCTGTATAATGATGTCAGTGTGACAGTGATTCAACACCCCGTATACTGAGGTTAGAGGGACAGTGATTTAACACCCTGTATATTGAGGTTGGAGAGACAGTAATTTAACATCTTATATACTGAGGTTGAAGGGAGAGTGGATCTATAAAAAATTGTATGCTTTTGAAAAAGTATTTGAAAAACATGTTCTGTAAAGTTAGATTGACCAGCATCATTGGATTCTCTAATGATGATTCTTCTCTGACTGAAAAAAACTTAAGTTCTACAAAAATACCCGTCTCGTTGGGCATCAGTATAAAATGGGTCAACTGGTGAGACAGGCATGACAGGGACTCCAAGCATATCATAGTATAAGTTTCAGACTTCAAGTTCAAAGTTTCACTTGATTACAGCAACTGGTGTAAATATATTCGATTTTCAAAACTAAGGTGCCATAAAATGCTACTACATGCATACATATCTGCCATATTTATGCAGGCATGACAAAATTCAACTATATTCACTTACTACACCCATCCTGTCTCGCAGTGTCTCTTCTATGCGTGGCAGTTGGAACCAGATTAAGCTAAGCAGGACTGTTAGAAAGACTGTCTCTATCAGTTTAAACTTGTTCATGATTCGTATCTTAGACTGTCGAAAGGTTCGCAGTGTCAACTGCTTGTACTGTGTGATAAATTTTGTAGGCCACTTCCGTCGGCTGAAAGTTGTATTCTCCAGATCCAGCAGGCTCATGTGGATACTGCCTGTGTCTAGAATAAAGAGAGTACACATTCAACAAAGACATGTACTGAATGACACTTCATGAGAATGCATTAAATTTAATTAAATAATATTTACATACTTTATCTTACTGTAAGAAGAGTGCCATGAATAGCTCTTTGTGTATATTATTCCTCTATGTAGTCACTACTAGGGTAACACTGAAGATTAATGACCACTGGGGGTTTCAATGACCCCAACCTGTGGTCCAGATATGCTGTTTCAACTAAATCAATGTGCGAAACTCATTATATCTTGTGTCTTGACCTTTAGACCCCAAAATAAATGAGCTTTTTGATTACCCTAAGTGCAAGCCACCCACAAAATTTGGGTAAGGAACTTACCCTAGAAAACAAAGTTTATCAGCGAAACCCATTTTTATTTGAGCCACATGACCCTGCCCAATGTCTTACTGACCTTAAAAATCAATGTGCCTCTTACCTATTTTACGTTCAAACCTTCCTCAAAGTTTGGTCAAGGAATGTGATCTTGAACCAAAGTTATTAAGCAAAAATCATTTTTCTTCTTTCAGTCACAATGACCTTAATGTTTGGACCCAAATGAATAGGCTTATTTCTTACACAGAGTGTAACTCATCCACAAACTTTGGTGAAGATACACAGCTGATAAGTGAAATATTTGTACAGAAACCATCTTTCTTCTTTCTACCAGCTACCTTGATTTCTTTTCACTAAGTGCAAGTCATCCACAAAATTTGATCCAGATCCCTGATGTACAACCAATATTATTATACAGAAACCATTTTTATTCATTCAGTCACAGTGACCATGACTTTGGACCTTTTGACCCCAAAGCCAATAAGCTTCTTTCTTACTCAAATGTGGAAGCCATCCTAAAAGTCTGGCAAAAATAGATGATGGAGAAGTTATTATGCAGAACCATTTTTCTTTTCTTAAAAATGTGACCCTAACCTTAAAACTTTTGATCACAAAACTGTTAAGGTTCTTTCCTACCTAGTGTTCAAGCCATAAGCAAAGCTTAGTATATGTTGATGTTAGAGAACTAGAACTATTTAGCAGAAACTATTTCTCGTTTCATTCAGTAACCTTGATTTTTAACCTTTTGACCCTAAAGATAATATTGTTTATCTTCTTCTGTCAGTTACCTTAACATTCGATCTTTTGATCCCATAGCTGGTAAGTTTTATCTTTACCCAAGTGCTAGATATCTACATTGCTTGGTAACTGTAGGGGTGGAGAACTTGGGTGATTATGTAGAAACAAAATTGGTAACATATAATCAAATGGATGGATGAATGGTTGAACAATATCATAACATATTACACTCCATCTTATGGCAGGGTATATATAACATTAGTTTTACAGAGCTTTCTCTCCCCTGCAAACACTGTTATGACTCCACCACTATGTGCTAAGGGTTAAGAGGTAGGAATCCTGGTATACAAGGGTATTAAACTTCAGCCATATATTAATAGTATAAAAAGTTTCAGTAGAATAGTCACTGAATTATGATTTCAACAACTTCAATACAAAATCTAATTTTCACACATCTATTGCAGAGATATGACACCTATGCGACTCTTTCCATCTGCTAAATGCAGGACTTATTTAACCTATTTTTTCCTGAATACAACTATGGGCATAATACCTCATTCTATCCAGAATACAACTATGGGCATAATACCTCATTCTATCCTGAATATGACTATGGGCATAATACCTCATTCTATCCTGAATACAACAATGGGCATAATACCTCATTCTATCCTGAATACAACTATGGGCATAATACCTCATTCTATCCTGAATATGACTATGGGCATAATACCTCATTCTATCCTGAATACAACAATGGGCATAATACCTCATTCTATCCTGAATACAACTATGGGCATAATACCTCATTCTATCCTGAATACAACTATGGGCATAATACCTCATTCTATCCTGAATACAACAATGGGCATAATACCTCATTCTATCCTGAATACAACTATGGGCATAATACCTCATTCTATCCTGAATATGACTATGGGCATAATACCTCATTCTATCCTGAATACAACTATGGGCATAATACCTCATTCTATCCTGAATACGCCTGTGTCATAATATTGGAGAATGAAGCTGACTGAAGGCTTTCAAGAGGAATGGGTTTGTGATTTTTCCACCTCAGTTGCAGCCATTATTTAAATTAAGTAATATTGTTATTACTGACATAGTGATGATGTGGACTTAAAAATGTGGACAAAAAATGTACTGATTAATTACCTTTATCTTACTGAAAGATTTTTTGGATTAATTTGTGATAAGTTTTCATGAGAAAGTATGCTGAAGAACATGTTCTAAAATGTGAAGTAAACAAATTGTTCCAGGTTTTGTGTTGTCTAATTTTTGTAAAATTATTTTAACTTTTGAACTAACAGTACTAGAAACTTCAAATTTGGACCAAAATAATTTAAATAGAATTATCTTCATTTCATTCCATACTCTTTGGTGCATTTCATTCATCTTCATGGACGAAAGATTAATTGAACATGAGGGTAAGTTTTTAATTTTTTTTTCTTATTTTCAAGTCATATTTCAAGAAACAGTTGTGAGCATGTACTTTGGTAAATGATAATAAAATAGATATCACTGAGTTGCAAATTTTATTACCTTTTTTGAGATACATTGTTTTATATACTTTAAAAAAGAAAAAACAATGTTACAACATTTTTAGTAAACATGGTGAAAGTCATCACAATTTTTACTGTTGCTGCTGATGCTCATTTTAGCAGAGTGTAGTTAGAATTGCTTCTCTGGAATCAGGCACTGCATTTGTAATTGGTAAACAGGATAGAATGGGATAAGTTATTGGCAAGGAGAGTTGCAGTCATAGAAAAGGTGAAAAACAAGAACTTTACATTATTTTGTTACTTTTATATCAAGACCATCACTGGTTAAAATGAATACACTTTGCAGATTTTAACAAACTTAATAAACAGCATATCTAGATCCAGATTGAACTTTGCCCTTCAGGTCTCTTATAATTCACATGCTGACACAGCCAGCCCTTCAGGTCTCATATAATTCACATGTTGACACAGCCAGCCCTTCAGGTCTCATATAATTCACATGCTGACACAGCCAGCCATTCAGGTCTCATATAATTCACATGTTGACACAGCCAGCCCTTCAGGTCTCATATAATTCACATGCTGACTGACACAGCCAGCCCTTTAGGTCTCATATAATTCACATGCTGACACAGCCAGCCCTTCAGGTCTCATATAATTCACACGTTGATGCAGCCAGCCCTTCAGGTCTCATATAATTCACATGCTGACTGACACAGCCAGCCCTTTAGGTCTCATATAATTCACATGCTGACACAGCCAGCCCTTCAGGTCTCATATAATTCACACGTTGATGCAGCCAGCCCTTCAGGTCTCATATAATTCACATGTTGACACAGCCAGCCCTTCAGGTCTCATATAATTCACATGCTGACACAGACAGCCCTTCAGGTCTCATATAATTCACATGTTGACACAGCCAGCCCTTTAGGTCTCATATAATTCACATGCTGACACAGCCAGCCATTCTGGTCTCATATAATTCACATGCTGACACAGCCAGCCTTTCAGGTCTCATATAATTCACATGCTGACACAGCCAGCCCTTCAGGTCTCATTTAATTCACATGCTGACACAGCCAGCCCTTCAGGTCTCATATAATTCACATGCTGACACAGCCAGACCTTCAGGTCTCATATAATTCACATGCTGACACAGCCAGCCCTTCAGGTCTCATATAATTCATATGCTGACACAGCCAGCCCTTCAGGTCTCATATAATTCACATGCCAGCCCTTCAGGTCTCATATAATTCACATGCTGACACAGCCAGCCCTTCAGGTCTCATATAATTCATATGCTGACACAGCCAGCCCTTCAGGTCTCATATAATTCACATGCTGACACAGCCAGCCCTTCAGGTCTCATATAATTCACATGCTGACACAGCCAGCCTTTCAGGTCTCATATAATTAACATGCTGACACAGCCAGCCCTTCAGGTCTCATATAATTCACATGCTGACACAGCCAGCCCTTCAGGTCTCATATAATTCACATGCTGACACAGCCAGCCCTTCAGGTCTCATATAATTCACATGCTGACACAGCCAGCCTTTCAGGTCTCATATAATTCACATGCTTGCACAGCCAGCCCTTCAGGTCTCATATAATTCACATGCTGACACAGCCAGCCCTTCAGGTCTCATATAATCCACATGCTGACACAGCCAACCTTATATGATCCTGCAATCCAAGATAATACACTAACATTATACACCACTCCCTCGATAACTCGCGCCCAGATAACTCGCAAACCCACTTATAATGCGGTGTCCAGCATGGCTCCTGATTTTTTTCAAAGAAAATATATTTTAAAATGTGTTGAACGTGAAAAATGTGGTGATAAGAAATGGTAAATTAAACCTTGATCTATAACTCTTTTTTATCATCGAAAATATTGATATTGCCCGTTAAGATAGAATCCATATTGTGAAATTTGCAATTTCTAAAAAGATATCACATATTGTTTTTATTTAAATAGAGAAATAGTTGTTAATACTCTGTAAATTGTAAATAAACAGTGCTCAATGAAATATTCGGGTAAATGCTAACATTCAGCAACAGAGGATGAAACAGACACTAATTAAATGTCTGGCTAGTGAAATTCACATTATAATCCTTTAATTTTGTCTCAACTCTATAATCGAAACATACCTATTCCCTTACATGAAAGCATGAAAAGAGTCAGTCAACCGTCACATCGAAACCCGAAAGTACTTTCCATGAAAACCTAATTACATGCCGGCTTTGTTTTGATCAACGGCGGGGGAAGTGTTTATTACAATAAAAGAATCAATTAAAAGAGACTGGTGTTGTTTTATCACTTTGAATATGTATTTTGCATCAAATCAAACAAGTTCAGTACAATAAAAGAAAGTTCCAAGGCGTGCCAATAGGAGCATACGTTCTCGTATTCATTACCGTTATCAAATTTAATTTTACTTCACCAATCGAAGTGTCTGCACATTTTATATATTAAGATCATTAAAGTATATTATATCAGTAATGTATCTAGGGCTGTCATCGGGTAAACCGGTATAGAAAAACCCGGATATCAAAACGTAAACGCGGGTACCTGTAAAATAAAAAAAATCACCACACTCGCCAACCACTTCAAACAGGTGTGACAGATATGGCTATAATTAGAAACCAGATCTCTGCTTAATATAAATAAACAATACGTCAGGTCAGACAGTCTGTTTGGATTAATAAAATTCATTGGCGTTGTGCAACCGGACCAACCGTTATCCCCGAGGCATTATATACCTAGGTTAAAACGTTGGTTCTACAGGTAATAAACCTCTTGGTAGACAATAACCATTGAATGTGGGTGCTAAATGATTGGTACATTGCGTGCTCTTTTAATGAAATCCAGAGGGATACCTTTGATTTCCGAACAAACATGTCAAAGAAATCCCACTATGTATATTATAAACATTCATCACCTAGACACCTTGAAATCTTCGTAATGCAAAGTAATCTTTGCTCGTTGTTTTTCTAGTCGACTAGCTCTGCGAATTTCGAAAGTTAGCCATCGTACATGTACCGTTATTTCTATTTGCGATACTACGTTTTTACCAATAACTATCTTAAGAATAATAATTCCAAAATAATAACCTTTATGCGACTGCATGGTCACATGGTATAACTGGGGCACGCATGCGTGGGTGATTCAAATCTGCGGTCAAAACGTTAAGTCGTACATGTGCTAAGCGAATGAAAACCACGTGGAATAATGTTTTGATGATCAATAGACTGCAAATTATCATGAAATTAATGTTACTCTGAGGAAAAAAAATAATATATACCGATATGAAGAGATATTTATTCACTGTTAATCTTAGCACGTTTATTAATTGAGTATTCAACACTGTAACATGCCAAGCCAACCCCACCCCCTTTTGCCTATACGTCGATCCCTTTGTTAGTTTTGTTGTTTGTTATAGGTCCCTCGATAACTCGTGCTCTCACTTATATCACGGTCGATGTTTTTGGACCCCGATGTCCGCGAGTTATCGAGGAAGTGGTGTATACAGTAAATATTTCCTAAACTGGACACTACTGGTACCAAATCTTCTGACCAATGAAAAGAGTTTGTTATAATGGTACCAATGCTGGTGACCACTCTGCAGAGGAAGCCAGTAACAGAACAGCTAGGTCTAGGAAATAATGCAAAATGTGATTTAACATGAACAGAAATTTTTTTTATAAATGCATGTTCATGTGAAATAAAGCTGTATGTTACATAACTTTTTCAACATACCTTCCTCAACAGTGTCTGATGGTTTTGGTTTCCTCTTCAGTTTGTTGAGGACTTTGCCTGGAATTTCCCTCCATTTCCATTTACCCTGATCCAAGTCTCTCTCCTCACCCATCACAGCACTAAAATCTTTGTGGATCTCTTCAAGACTGTTGTCGTGTGTCAACATGTCTGTGTTCTTCAAAACTTTCCTGATAGTTAAATAAAATAATGAAATGCCTCTACTGTTATCTTTATAGTCTACAGCAAGAACTTTTGGGCCTTATATAGAGACAAAAAGCAGGCGATGCAATTTTTAATTATTATTTTGTAATTTTCATTCAACTGAGTAAAAAATTTAGAAAATATCCCACATAATGATTGGTCTCCATACAGAACCCAAACATTTGAATTAAGATATTTATTATAACTGAAATACTTGAGTAAAATTAATCTGAAGTTTCTGATGATGCATAGTGAAAATATAGAGACACTAAATCAAAAGAAAAAGGTATTCATAGAAAATGAATGGTGAACAATAGCATCAAAGAAACTAACCTATATGAAACATTTTTTTGGACATTTGAATGGATGGATGGACATGGCCAACAGAAAATGCCAGTTCCAGTTGCATTGTAAAACATATGTATTAGATCTGTCAGTAGTGAAATGCTTATCAAAGAAATGCCCAATAATGTATAAGATAAATAGTAGAAATAAATTATCAAAGAATGGGGAGATAACTCTAAAAGAATTAATTTGACAAAAGCCAAATCTTGTATGGAAAAACTTTTATTGTCAAATTTATATAAAATTTATTGAAGATACCTCAAATGGTTCTCATATATTACCCAGACAAAAGTGACAGGATGGTTGATATTTATAATAACAATAGGGATAACTCTTAAAATTCTGTTCAGATATATTCTACTTTTTACTGGGCACAATGTTCAATCATAATATACAAGACAAATTATGTGTACAAAGTTTCACAATGATATCTCAAAGACAAACCCTAAAGAGGTGTCAACACAATTACTGCTATTACAAGTGGCAAAAGAGTGCATTCTGAGTATAGAAAGGATTATCTATATATTACATGTTATAATTACACAAAACTGCTAATAACCTGGATCTGCAGCTTGTTAAAATCCTTGTTAAATTTGGGCAAAATCTATGTGGATTAGTACCAGAATACTAACAAAAAACATAATGACAAATTATTTATATACAATGCTCTATTTAATTAGTCTAAATGTCAAACTTTCACTGAATGATCGTAAGGTCAAGTCCATAAATTCTTCAATGAGCATGACAATGTTCTCAGTATGAGTACCTTCATTTTTGCTTTTTAAAATGCTAATCATTTGTTCTTTTTCTGATCCAACAAATGTTTTAACTTTATAAAGATCTCTCTCTCTCTCTTTAGATTTTTTTAGTTATATAACATCCATGAGTCACATCAACAAAGCTGGTTTAGCTCAACACCTGGCTCCATTCTGGATAAGTAGAGACTTGTCCACTACCTAAATATATTCACCAAAATAAATTGAATCTGTCAGACAAGTTTTTAAATTGAAGAAATCTATGTGTTTGCTTGGAAATATGTTATATGCAATTCCTTTAAATAGAAAACAAGGAAAATACATGATTATTTACAACAGATAAATGTACACTTACACTATTACATGATTAAAAAGATAATATTAAAAATGACAATTTTTTAAGCTTTTTTTAGTGTATCAAAAAATCTTAATCCATCTATAGAGAGCATAGACATAACTGGGTGAAAAAGAAACAATGGTTAAGCTGCATGATGGTTGGCATGCATGTCAACAAAATTTTATTGCTTTTTTTAATTTATTTTATTTTATTTTTTTTTATTATTTTTTATAATTTTATTATTTTATTTTTTATTTTTTTAATTTTTATTATTTTATTTTTTTATTATTTTTTTATAATTTTATTATTTTATTTTTTATTTTTTTATTTTTTTTTATTTTATTTTTTTATTATTTTTTTATAATTTTATTATTTTATTTTTTATTTTTTAATTTTTATTATTTTTATTTTTTTTACCAAAAAAAATCATAATCCATATACAGATGAGTGTGAGCATAATATTAAAATGTAATTAGGTGACGAAAAAACATTTTGCTTTCTGCCACATTTATGTTCCACATAAGATTAATATATTCTGTATATTGATGCTTTAAAAAAACACATGACCTTAATAGATTGTGCACCATGACAAAACATCAAGTTCACTATCAACTTAGAATGTGTATTTGGCTGAGAAACAGAAGAGTGACTTACTGGTTTGTATAATCAGGCTTATATGCAGGTGCTCCCATTTCAAACATGATCTGGATAAACCATTTGTTGGTCAAAAGAGTCACCTTATGTGAGAGGCATAGGGAATAAAACAAGCTTAATGTCGCTTTTCACACCCTGATAAGATGAACTCATTTCTCTCCTCACTTTCTTCAACATATATAAAAAAGATTAAGGAATCTTCAAATTATACCTTTCTCACTATCACAAATGACAACTCTCATTTCCACTGCAACTATAGGACTAAATCTACAACCATCCAGCTAATGAACTGTTCCAACTATCTCTCCCTCTAATAAAGTACCCGTCATAAACATATCAAGCCAAACTTTTTATTCCCAAACCAGCTAACATGATCATGATTAAAAAAACAAGACTTTCAATAATCTTGAAACCAAAAACATAAAAAACACCACCTCAATATATGCCTTTAATATGTAGCATGTATAAATGGTAAACTATCATTCTTAGAAATCATGTAAAACTATCTTGGGGCAGTTTATAAAGCCAAATGTCATAGGGGCAATAAAAAAGACGTTAGTTTTACTGGTGGACATAGCTTCTGTTGTGGATAAAGTCCATTATGCTGATTGCATCAGTAAAGTTCACAAAGTGGAACAATCCAATTCATGTAAGTTATGGGTAAATCAAGAAGATGTTGAATGATAAAAGTTATTACATATCAATGCCTTAAATAAAATTTATTAAGCCAATGAAATTCAAGATTTTAGTAACAGTGGTAACATGTCTTTGAAGTTGGATTTACTCCATATATAAAATGGCTATTTCAGTCATCAGAATAATGATTCATTTCTGAAGGCGAAAGGTCAAAGTGCATTTCCTGAGATTCAGGAAGCAGTAAGCTATTAGCAAAGCCCAGCAAAATCTAAATTTCAGAACTCCTGGTTTACCGAGCTGTACCTTGTGAAGCATAGCAGCAAAGGAGATCATTTAATTCTTTGGACATATAGCAAACAACATATTGATATAAGTCATTCTGGAGTATACCAGGAGCTCTGGGTGGCTCAGTAGTTTAACGAGCTCACCTTTACCAATCAATGCCATCTCACCACTGTCCATGTGAGTTTGAGTCTTGGGCTTGACCAATGTAATTATGTGAGAAAGCTTGTGATTAGCTTCCATTGGTTGGTTTTCCTGAATTTTTCCCCCACCAATTGTACTGGCCATCATGCATAGTGCATCACGTACTGAAAATGGAATTAAACCCACAACAACAACAAGAGTGTAGAACATGTCCAAATAGCAGCACCACCTGTAACATTAGAACAAAACAAAACATCTGACACACTAAACATTCAGATTAGTTCTCTTTATTATTATTCACTATCTTAATCATGTTAAAATTCACCTTTCTCCCTGTGAAATGGTCAGTGACATGGTCCTAAATGTCATCTATATTCATTTTTCTTTTGAAACAAGCATATCCTGTTGTCAAACTGAATCAGAAATAGTTCTGACAATGCCAACATTATGGCCATCATTATGACTCTATGGTCTTAAACTAGGTAACAAAAAGATGTGAAAGCAACATATTTAGTAAAATTCAATTCCCAAATAATTTTAAGTATTCTATCTTTAGTCCAAAAGTAATAGAATCTTCCAAATGAATTCCAATAATTTTGATGTAACAGGAGCCTCATGTCCCAAGAGTCCAAAATATCTTGATGCATTAATAATCTTGAATGTGCTGATGTACCAACAGTCTTGACCATGTTGATATACCAACAATCTTGATTAATCAGAATGTCTTTGAATGAATTCACAATAATCCCAAAGAATTGTTTGAGTCAAGAAAGTCAATGAGAATTTTGTTTTTGATGTTGTTATGGGGTTTAATGCCATTTTTCAGCACACGATAGGCTATACATGACAGCAAGTACTGCTGGTGAAGGAAGAACCTGAGAAAATCCCAAGAAGAACCACCAACCCATGGGAAGCTACTAGCAAACTTTCTTATGCACATACATTGGCCAAGCCCATGACTCAAACTCACACAGAGGGGAGATGGTAGTGATCTGTAATGATTAGACTACTCAGCCACTTGGGAAGTCTGAGCACTTTGTAATTCCAATGAATCATTTATATAAATGATTCCTCTCAAATTATATCAAAACTCAACTAAAGGTTCTGATCATAGATTCTGAAAGACTTATATGAAACAGGAATGAATAATTGTTTACATTTTGATTCCATAACTAAATTCATAGTGTTAGAACTTGCATACAAATCCAACTAAACATCTTCAAAACAAAAGTATGAAACTCTATACTCAATCACAGACAAGGGTCAAGCACACAATATAAATAAAATACACACAACAGTCATCAAGAACACATGAGAATAGCAAAGACTGCATCTAATTAAGCTTATATTTTGTCATCCAAATATTTTTAATGACAGAAACTTGGTGTATGCTTTTATTTAATGTCAGTGGGGTTGTAATTATGTGACTGTCTGCACATATGTGTATGTGTGCAGATGATACTGAAGATTGCTAAGTCTACTCAACTCTTTTTCTTTTTAATTGTACAAATGCTTTTAAGATTAAATAAATTATTTTCTTTCCATTCTGATTTGAATTGCCAGTCATTTTGTACAAGCTTATATGAAAAGATAGCTTATTCTTGATTCAACAACATTGTTCTTTTGGGTTACATACACTGATCCTGCCCTCACTCTACTTGGGACCTCAAAAATGTACCTTCGAGTCTGAAAAGACTGCATCACTGTCTGAGAATACAATAGTTATGTAATGATAAAAACCATCTTGCTTTCAAATTCAGCAAATATTTTAAATTTCACGGACAAAGTGATTGGAACACAATGATTGCGATCAAGATAAGAAATATTTACACATCAATTTGAGCTATATACCTTTATCTAAACAATCCATTATTCAATGATCAAAAGTTCAATTTGCATAGATACAGTATTCACTGCTGATATTCTCCAATGACCTGTCAATAACAGTGGAAAGCAGGTGATCATTATATATATGACCTTTATATAGGAAAATTGCCAGAATGGCTGTTCTAGCCAGGTGACCACTATGTAAAGGTAATAACTGGGCAAGGTTTAACTGTACCTCTTTTCATAGGAAGCTTTGATGATTTTCTCCTGAATTTCTGGCCCTGATTTCAGTTTCTCCACTGTTAAAAGAAGTTAAAAAGACTGTGGCACATGCTTTTGCTGATGAACTTTCTAAATACATTCTAATTACTTTAATTAATTTTGGTGGCAAACTGATTATACTGGAAAGGATTCTAATTTGTCAATGTATGCCATTGTTAGATTTTACAAAATATTAAATTAAAACAAGTTGGTTGTGTTTTTGTTAAAAAAAAAATCAAAAAAAAATCATGCAAAATATTTTTGTTTTTAGCACCTGTCCTAAATAAGTTCATTGTCTAAAAACCCAATCCAATAAATCAGAAATTCAAACTGATTCTGCAATAGGTAAATATTAATTGCATAGAAAACAAAGGGTCCTTTGCCTTACAAGGGACCAAGAGTTCTTGTCATCTTTATTATTTTATTACTCCCCCCCAAAAAAAGACTGATAAGAAAAATTATTGAAATCATCCTTGGTGTAAACAGATTGGCACACACTGGAATCAGTGCATTAATTTGCTCATGGAGAGTTTAATATCTTTATTAAAAAATTACACCCATCTGAAATCTTAGAAAATTAATTTTAAAAAATCATATTAATTGGTGCATCATAATAAAAATGCAAATTTATATAAAAAAGAATATATTATTTTCAAATCATAAATCAGAATTCCAGATTTAATATTTCAGAAATCTCTCTACACTGGAATTGATTTTGTACAAATATTTTCAGTATCTGATCTAGTCTCAGGACACAATTTAATTTTCTTGATGCCATGCACTACACTAAATATGTGAATCTCTCTGTATGTTTGCTTTTTTATGCTTCAACACAGAATTTTTACTCACAAATGAAGTCTGCTGGATTGTAATGTGATGTCATTGGTAATTCAATGCTGGCAAAGTAGTCCACAACATCTCTTGTATTTCCATAATAAACTGACTGAAGGAAAGAAAAGAAAGAAATTAAAAAAATATGGTTACAACAAGCTTTAACACAACTACCATCTGTACTCACTTATATATCAAGCTGCAAACAACAAAGATCCTGATGTACCATAGCATAATGCACCTGCAGATCAGGGTCTATGTTGCTTGATCTACTGATTATTCCTAATAAATTGCACAGATCCAGATCTGCTTGTGCACTATGCAACTGCAGAGCTGGATCTGTGCATTTTGCAGTTTGACTAGACTTATAAGCGAGTATATATGGTATTTGTAATTCCATAACGTGTTTGATTTGTGTGCTCCATCTGAGAAAATTAGCTCAATTATAGCATTTAAATCACACAACGAAGCCAGATAAACAATGGCTGTTGTTAGATCCAAGTCAGATCCAAGGTCATGAACATACTGATGACATAGACCTATTTACTAAGTTTGATCAAAATCAGATAGAAAATAGACAGTGGAGCAAAAATAGGTTCAGTCCATCAGATGCATGACATACTCATTAATATTCAGTTTAGCATCCTGCTCATTTGAGGCTCTGATTATGTAAGCTGAATAATATTTTGTCAGGATCCATGTGTGTACATGCACAATGCTGGATGAAAACCCATGCACTGCAATACATTACAATGTAATCATCAACATGTACATATATTTATGCTTGTTAAAGAACAGAAAACCATGTCAATGCAATACATGCACAAAATACATTTCTGTCCATTAGTTCACCCATTCATTTTCACACAAACCCAAAATCCAACAATGGATGAGAATCAGTAAGTATTACTCTGCATTTTCAACTCCAGATGAATATCATATCAAATTATGGAGTTGACAGTAGTAAAAGTTTATCAAGCAAGATCTCAATATGCAAAAAAAATAATAGAAAAGTTGACCATGTAAAAGTACGAATTTTGCAAATAAATGCAGATGCTCATGCATAATTACTTCTAGTTAAAAAATCACCCATAACTGTGACCTTGAACTAAATCTTAAACTCAATTAACAAAAAGGTTTCCTGCATAAATCCAATGTCACAAGCCACCATTTCCTATACTTTCTAAACCAGTCTGGGCTGTTTTGACATTTAACTACCATATGTATGTACTAATAAGACAAGTCCAACAGCAAACTGTACAGACCCAGATCTGCCATCCCATAATGTGCCAGCAGATCCAGGTCTGTGCAGTTTGTTAAAAGTAATCCGTTGAACAAACAACATAGAACCCTGATCTGCAGGCACATTATGCTGTGGCAGATCAGGATCTTTGTTGTTTGCAGTATGACTTGAATTATAAGTGAGTACATATGGCATATAAAAATATCCTTTCTTTAAAAAAAGTTAAATATTTTTTTCAACAGTGATAATTCTTAAAGGCTATTCCCAAACTGATAAACTTACATGACCAGCACACATGAGAAGGAGAGTATCAAACTGGAAGAAGATCTGAGATGATGGCTGATGTATTGTAGTGACTACTGTCTTTTGGTGATGCTCGGTGTAGGTCTTCAGTGTCTGAATCAAACTGAATGCAGTGCCATAGTCCAGACCAGAAGTTGGCTCCTGAAACAATCTAACTAGTACCAGACAATAGAGTGACATAATCAAGACCTTGTGAGCACTGTATTAAAAAAATATTTTATCCAACCCAGTGTGAAACCTAAATATGGAATAAATATTTAAACTCTGAAAAAAAGTGGACCCACATGCTAAAATACATCCCTCATTGTTTATGAATTTAAAATTTAAAGTTAAAGGCTGAATAATTAGTTCCCTCTGACCTATGCACAATCCTCAATGGATATGCATTATAATTAAATGTGCAAATCTAACATGCTGGGCAACAGAACAAACACTGAAAATTTGGGGCATTTACAGATATCATGCTGTGTTCTTAATCCAGAGTCACAAATGTTAGTTTAACAACCTAGCCAAATAATGCTAGTCAATTTTAATTATCACTTTAACCAATCAGACTGCTCAACTCTAAACCTAACTGTCCAAAATTAAGTTCTTCTGATGATATCCTTAAGTGCCTGATTTTAATCAGGGGTTTTATTTTAGAACTTAACTTCATATTTTAAAGTATTCATGAAGTCATGAAGCTAGCAAATCAATTACACATTGCATTAACAGTCTTGCAAATCAATTACACATTGCATTAACAGTCTTGCAAATCAATTACACATTGCATTAACAGTCTTGCAAATCAATTACACATTGCATTAACAGTCTTGCAAATCAATTACACTTTGCATTAACAGTCTTGCAAATCAATTACACATTGTATTAACAGTCTTGCAAATCAATTACGCATTGCATTAACAGTCTTGCAAATCAATTACACATTGCATTAACAGTCTTGCAAATCAATTACACTTTGCATTAAAAGTCTTGCAAATCAATTACACATTGCATTAACAGTCTTGCAAATCAATTACACATTGCATTAACAGTCTTGCAAATCAATTACACATTGCATTAACAGTCTTGCAAATCAATTACACATTGCATTAACAGTCTTGCAAATCAATTACACTTTGCATTAACAGTCTTGCAAATCAATTATATATTGCATTAACAGTCTTGCAAATCAATTACACATTGCATTAACAGTCTTGCAAATCAATTACACTTTGCATTAACAGTCTTGCAAATCAATTACACTTTGCATTAACAGTCTTGCAAATCAATTACACATTGCATTAACAGTCTTGCAAATCAATTACACATTGCATTAACAGTCTTGCAAATCAATTACACATTGTATTAACAGTCTTGCAAATCAATTATATATTGCATTAACAGTCTTCAAATCAATTACACATTGCATTAACAGTCTTGTTGAAGCAATCACTGTTTATGCATAGTCATGAAAAGGACTGTCAAGCTTCATGAAATACTGTCAAATATGAAGTTAAATTCTTATAATTACAAACAGTCCATATATTAATAACAAAACTTGAGAAATAAATAACAAGACTGTTTTTTAACCACTGTTATAAATATTATCAAAGTACATGGATATACATGTTGTTTCTATTTGGTGTTATGAAGTAATAACATAAGAGTATCCAATCTACATGTCTGTACAATAGACTTTTAAAAATTCACAATTATTTAAGGATATTTAGGGATATTCATCATTAGAAAACACAATTAACTCTTGAGGAGGAAATTAACAGCTCGCATTATATTACCAGAAGAATTAGAACGTGATTTGAGATGAACAGTAAAACCCACTACAGCACTCTTCATTATCACATGAATATGGATAAAGCAGTCATGGCATGGCTCCTAAAATTTTACATGAACTGCATGATTTTCTAGACAGTTTTAGTTATAAAAAACAGAGTTTGATTTTGCAAAATATGTTGTATTTTTGGAGAAAACAAAAGTATTTATTTATTTTATAAAAAAACAAGACTTTGAAATAATAATTTGTAGAAAACAAAAATATTGCTTTTTTTAAAAGACATTAATTCCTTAACAAGCTTATGATTGTTAATTCAATTATTACTGAACTGCCAACAATAAAGCAATTAAATCTCCTTTGTATTCATCTTCAATGCATCATCATCGCGATCATCATCATCATCGTTACACCCAGGATAAACAACAGGAAACAAATGGTCAACTGGAACACACATCCAAGCATCAAGCAATGCGGTGGTCAAAAAATCTTCACTCAATTTCATAAATCAATCAAAATTTACTAAAGCATAGAAGAAAATATACATGGTTGTGATGGCTAACATCATCATGTTTATAAATTTTGCTTTTGTCAAGTGTTAGTTGGGAATTTGCTACAAGTTCAAATTGGTTAATAAACTGGTTTCATTTCCACTCATAAACAGACCTGTCTCCACAAACTTTGTGTATATTGTTTATCTATACATGTCTAATGCACAGCAATGGATAAAGTATCAACACCATGCACTCACCTGTGAATCACGTCTCATACTTTGAATCCACAAAACAAGAAATTCAATCAAAAATATGCATAAACATACAGATTTAAAATATTCAATAATTTTGTCACAGGTAATATAGGTCTGAATCAGTGGGGAAAAAATAGCACAGTCCATAATGAATGATGAAGCACATTTACTTTTCAGTATGTCCAAAGTCGGTAAAAGTTTGTGTTTTAAGTGCCATCAGTAGAGTTTGTACACACAGACTTTTTACGTGTAAAAATAAAACTTTCACATCATAGCACAAATGTTCCAGTCACATTGGAAAATGAAACAATCCATCAGATTCCACTGCTTTTATTTATTTTCGGTAACAACTTCCTTTGAAGAAAGGTTCTTAGTTTTTTTGCAGATTGTAGTCGGCTTTATTTGATGAAGGGTGCATGCATTATTGAAGTCACCAATAAAGGGCAGCTTTGGAGAACCAAACAAATGCCTGTATCTTTTTGTGGCGGCAACATCAAAAAAATTTTATTGCATGATTGAGACTGATTTTTTTCTGTGTTCTGGTCTGATGACCGGAAATACTACAGAAATTGTTAATGTTCTGAAAGATTTAATACCAAGTGAAAAGAAGACGAATTTTAATTGCCATCAACATACAAATGTCAGTTGGTGTAAATATATTAAATACTAGTGAGTGGCTGAAAATCTGAAGAAAGATAGATTATGAGATAATGCCTTGAATGGTTGATCTCTGCTTTCAGAAATGTAAATTTGAAAAAAAGCAAATATTTCACAACATGCAGTACTCATGCTAGATGTCAACATAAGCAGATTATGATTAACAATGCACTGTTCTGATGGTTTGTCAATATGGACAAAGAATTTTTATGTAACAATATATACATTTTAGTGCATTTTATATCAAATTTATGGCGTCCTTTCATGGGGCCTCCGAATTTCTCCACTCCAAACCAATGGTTGTATACAAAAGTTTAAACAGCCAACAATGTTGCCAATAAATAACAAATCGCCAGATGGTATATTTTGCTGCCAATAAGGGGACGGAAAAAAAATAAGAATTTGCGATATTGCCAAAGTCCTGCATGATTATTGAATAATTTTTTACATGTTATTTTTCATACATTTAAGAAGAAAATACTACTTTTTCATACATTAGAAAAATGCATATAAAATTTCAGTAGCCACGCCATGATTATCTTGTATTATTTATACGCAATCTCTTCCCTAAAATGATAAACTTTTTTGTTGTTGTTGTTGAGCTTAACGCCATTTTTCAGCACACGATAGGCTATTCATGGCGGCCAGTAATAATGGTGGAGGAAGAAACCAGGAAATCACCGGAAAGAACCACCGACCCACAAGAAGCTACTGGCAAGCTTTCTCACATATCCACATTCGCCGAATCCTAGACTCGAACTCATGCAGACAGAGGTGAGATGGCAGTGATCCGTAACGGACAGCGCTTTAGACCACTCAGGGCCCCTAAGCTTTTTTGTACTATTAAGAATTAATTTTTTTTCATGTATAAGAAAACTACATATGAAATTTCGGGAGCCGTGCCACAACTGTGTTATATCCTAATTCATGTTATAATGGAGTGTGTAATAGTAGTATCACAGTGTAGTTGTTTGAAATGTGTTTGGTTGGATATAAAAATGAAAGACTTCATACCGTGATGCTTTCTGTTGAATTTGGTTAAAAATATTTCTGTGATTTTGGAACAGTTGTTTGTAAGTTTAAATATTTTCTGTTAATGCCAACCAAATCTGACAACACAGTTTCATCATTTATTAAAATTGAAACTCACTGATGACAAAATGCTTTCTGTCAAATTTACTCAAAATCTGTTTAATTGGTTTTGACATGAAATCATTTCAACATATCTGATGGCAGACTGACATCATCCTACAATATCTGCAAGGCCCTAATACCAGAATACCAGAATGCTTTCAGTCCAAAATTTGGTCACATTCTGTTCAACTGTTTTACATATAATTTTAAAGGTTTTTCTATTTTTGTTGTGGATTTAACACCATTTTTCAGCACATGATAGGCTATAAATTGCAGCCTTTTTATCTTATTAAAGAAGAACCTGGAGAAAACCTTGGTGTGAACCATCAGCTCACAGGAAGCTACTGGCAAGCTTTCTCACATTCCCACACTGGCCAAGCCTTAGACTCAAAACAAACACAGATGAGATATTGGTCATCTGCAAAGATAAGCACCTTAAACCACTTGGTACCCTGGGCACCTCCTATTTATTGGAAATATTAGCCATGTTTAATGTATAGAGGATCCACAGAGTCCTTCTGTCAAATTTTGACAGATTCTGTTCAGTTGGTTTTAAGAAATCATGAGAAAGTTTTCTTATTTTTCAGAGTAATGATGACTATAACTAATTGTGGGTCAGTATCAACTGCACTAAACTGAGAGACTTCCATGCCAGGATGTTTCTGCCGTTTTGGTTAAACTCTCATCAGCAGTTTTGAAATGATGTCTTTTGAAGGTTGTTTAATTTTAGCGACAGTGGTTATATCTGATGGTAGATTGAAATCTTTTTGTATAAAATGAAAGGGCCTTTGTGCCAAGCCACTCCTAGCTAAAGTGAACTGATATTGTCACCTGGATTTTAAAAATCGAAAATAGCAAGGATGACAAACCACTGATGGGCAATGGATGGATGGAAGACACATAATGGATATAGCACCATACCAGAAGCTCTCATGACCTTACAGCCAAGAAGTTACAACAACAAAAAGATCAGTCATATCATCTCTGGTCCAACAGGACAAATAGAGACTGATAAATTATTAAGCCCCTGTTAAATTCAAACAATCTTCTTCTTAAAATTTCTATCATTACAAATCTGAGAATTTTTTTCTTCTCAAAATAATGGTCTCAGACTTAAATCAACGAAAAAAAAAGAATTATTTTATGGTTTTACGAAAACATTACTTTAGTGATTAACTTACATCCAAAAGTATGACATCTGGATCTGTAATCAACTCACAGGCAATGTTGGCCCGCTTCTTCTCTCCCCCTGATAATCCAGGGCAGAACGTGTCACCCATAGCTGGAAAGAAAGTAAAACAATATGGGCACTAAATGGAAGAAATCAGCATGTTGCAAATTTTCTCTCAAACTTCATGGTACAGTAGAACATTGATTATCTGTCAAGGTGCGGGACTGAGACCAAGATGGATATGTGAATAGACAAATAATAGAATATGTACATTAAAAGTATTATACAATAGACCGGGTCATCAAAAAATCATTAGATCTACATATGTACATGTACCTATTTTTAATATTATGATGTACAATGCCTTGAGAGTTAACAGAGACTGATGGCTATTTGGGTGTCGGATAATCTAAGTTCTACTGTATTATCAAGTAGGCGTAGAAATGATTTCTCAAGTGGACTTCATTAACTGTTTTTGTGGGGTGGGAAGAGAAGCAAGGTAATACATAATATATCTACCTTACTTGCCTGAGTCTAATATATTATTTGTTATGTACATCATAAGGAAGCTATATATCTTGTGTAATAATAGTGGTAGAGTGGTAGAGGTCGTGGAGAATAAACAAAACAGGAGTCAAAAGCACAGTATTAATTTAAGTTTATGTAAATCAAATATTTTTTTTTTCATTTACTATTTGTGCATTTCATTTTGTGAAATAATTATGTTTTAAAAAAGGAAATAAAGTTTCATTATGTTTTCCATCAAAGTGATGGTGATAGTGATGAGAGAGGAAATATGCAAGAGGTGGAGAAGCTCCATTGCACCTTCATTCAGTATGAAGCCTGTACTAAACAAACTACATATAGTTACTTATATGTACAGTCCAACTGCAAAAAACAGATCATGATCTTCCTTTGCATAATGCACCTGCACATTAGGGTCTATGTTGTTTGTTGTGCTGATTTCCTGTAATAAACTGCATAGACATGGGCCTATGCAGTTTGTAGTTGGACTCATTTTATAAGCGAGTACATAAGTAGTGCTATCATAAACTGCTAGGAATTGACATGGACTATCAACTGCAATTTGATTCACACGTAAAAAAAATTTGCAGGAAAGCTTCAAGACAACTTTCCGTCTTAAAACATTGGTCAGAAGTTAACTGGACTCAACAAACTACCAATCATAAATACATTGGTCCTTTCCAACTTCAATTTCTGTCCCTTAGCCTGACATTTCTGCAGTGACATGAGCACTACTAAATTTGACAAAAAAACAGTTAAGTGTGCTCTAAGATTTGTGTATAATGATTACACAGGCAGTTATCATAAACTCTTACTTATACCAAAATGTCAACTCTGCAGGCAAGCAGACTTCACATTATGGCTCTAGAGCCTTTCAAAATTCTGAATAAGTGTCCTCCCAAAGTTTGGATGCTTGCTTTAACCACTTTAACTATGGTTTTAGATATTCAAATATTTTAGATGTCACAAGAATAAAAACCTCAACATTTGGCAGAAAATCTTTTTGATACATAGTGGCTATTTTACGGAATGAGCTATCAAGTCAACAATCAGAATTCATTCATTCAAGTCCACAATTCTTCGCCTTGGCCTTACATCTTTAACATGGTATCATGGAAAGAAATTCACCAAACTTGTCTGACTGTTAAGATACACCCACACAATATGTTTGGTTAACTCTATATTTTTGGATAAGAAAAAGTTATTTAAGTGTCATCATCATATACGTCCACAACCTAGGTATGGTAAAAATCCATTCATACTTGTGTATATATTATGCGCAAGTAGAATTAAAATCTGGAGTCATACCTTTGATCTGAACACTGAAGCGTCAACTAAGAAACTTGTTAACTGGAATGTAACTAAATAGAATGTATAATCAACATTCACTTGCATATGTATGTTTTACATGTATAATAAACTCAATGAAAAATGCAAATAATAAATTTTACTTTACCCCAGAAATGTCAACTAGGTCTGATTTTCAAATTTCTTCACAAACGTAAGACTGTGTTGTTGGTCAGATCTGCTCCATTTTCATTTAGATCTAATTAAATATTGTGTTTTAGAGAAATCCCTATGTCAATACCACCATTCATGCAACAATATTTTAAAGATGGCCATAAAGGTGCCATATTGAAGATTATATTTATTCACAACCAGCAATATAGTGCTACAATACCAGTTTATGTTGTAATGAGAGCCTCATATCAATAAGAAGCATCTGTTCCAGTGAAGCAAGCATATCAAGATTTCAGGATGGTTGTCAAGGCAGCCATTTAGGATGTAAGAATAGCATCATTTTAATATAGGGATAACTATATATAGCAAGAACAAAGAGTTGGTTTTGTTTTGTTTTTTTAAATAAATGTCAGTTAAATAAATGTCAGTGGATATCAATCTTCAAGAAGTAGCAGTTATGAGATTTTTCAGATTATGGGAGTTCACCTTGGCATCATGTTTCATCAGGACCAACTAAATATAGTAAGAAGTGTTTTAGTAAAAATCTATTTCAATACAATGATATAACAATTCCTTCAAATGATATAGTGATAAGATTTTTGAAGACAGGATCACTGACCAGCACCAATGTATTTATGAATGGGTCTGACATCATAAAAAAGTATTTCAGTGAAAAATCAATCTGAGCAGAAATTAAACTCAGCAAGATTTTGACAGCCAAAATTTTCAACATGGATATTATACATATTTTGAAGTCCATTTAAAAACCAACTACACTGTACAAATCTTTCTTTGAAAACCCAAAGTCACTATAACTACCAATCTGAGAGAAGTAGCTGATAACAAGATTTACAAGACAGCCAACATGGCCAAGAATTTGGAGGTCTTATCAGGACCATATTAGTTCAGAAACAATCAGATATTATAACAAGTCTTACTGGATGTCTATGGTGTATTATTTTAATTTAGGACGAATGAGACATCATAAAAATTCTAGAAAAAAACGTAACTTTATATGATACACCTTTCTGGAGAAGTAGTGTTAAGATTTACAACTTCGCTTCCAAGATAGCAATATTGGATATAAGAATGGAACCATTTTCATTTTGGACCAACTAGACATCATAATAAATCTTGTAGTGAAATCCCATGTTGATATGACCAGCCATTCAGGATGAATAGTCATATCAAGATGATCTACATGATGGAGTAGTCATGAGATTTTCAAGATGACCAACATGTCAGCTATATTGGATGTCTAAGGTAGCACCATTTTCATTTAGGACCAATTAAACATCATAAAAATGTCTACAAGTGAAAATTTCATGTCACTTATTGATAAAAAGATTTTTAAGATGGATGTCTAAAGTCTTCTGTTCAAAATCCAATGTACATATGACCATTTATTCAGATGTTTTAGTAATGAGCAGGATGTTCAATATGGCCCCCATGGTGGCCATATTGGATGTCTGATCAGCACCATTTTCGAGGATTAGATTTAATTGCTGAAACCAAAGAAAATAGTGTCACTATTGGTGGAACATGTTTCAAGCTAGCTACATTGTAAAACACAGATCTAAATAGCTCATCAATATTCAGAAAGCATAAGTTAACTATTGCAGTTTTGGACATGGCCAATATTCAGAAAGCATAGGTGAATTATTGCATTTTTGGACATTGTCAATGTTCAGAAAGCATGAGTTAATTATTGCATTTTTGGACATGATAAGGACTGCAATTATTCAAGAATTACTGAAATGTAAACTAACAGCAATTTGGAACATGGTCTAACTCAAGAATATTTCATGACTTTTAACTGTGGAATTGTTTACGACATCACCAACAGCTATTATCCAACTATACTGTGTGACCCTGCTATAGCATGCTCCGTTATAAGACAAATTCGGATATAACAAGGTCATGGTGTGGCTCCTGAAATTTTATATACATGTATTTTTCTCATACACAGGAAAAAGATTCTTTCTTAAAAGTATGAATAAACGTAAAAAGTTTATTATCGCTTTGGGGTAGAGATCGCATGTGAATAATACAAGGCAATCATGGTGTGGCTACTGAAATTTTATATGTAATTTTCTCATACACAAAAATTTGTTTTTTCTTCTTAAAAGTATGAAAAATAACCTGTAAAAAGTTTATTCTGGGATCACATAGGACTTCGCTAATGTCACAAACCGTGATTTATTTTCCTTATTGGCAGCAAAATATACCATCTGGTCATTTCTTTTTACTGGCAACATTGTTGGTTGTATCAACTTGTATACACAACCATTGGTTTGGAGTGCAAAACTTCAGAGGCCCAATAAAAGAAAGCTGCAAACTTGATATAAAATGCACTGATATTTATCTTTGTCCATATTGACAAACAGAACAGTGCATTGTTATATCATAATCCACTTGAGTACTTTATGTCATGAGATATCTGCTTTTTTTTGTTTACATTTCTGGAAGAAGAGATCAACTGGACAAGGCATTATCTCATAATCTATCTTTTGTCAGATTTTTGGCTACTTGCTAGTAATTAATATATTTACATAGACTGACATTTGTATGTGGATGGTAAGTAAAATTCCACTTCTTTTCACTTAGAATTAAATCCTTCAGAAACTTCACATTTTCACATTTTCAGTAGTAACCCCTGTCATCAGACCAGAATACCTGCATCTTTATTGTCCATTGACCCTTTGTTAATTTTCTAAAGCATGAGTGGAAGGCTGCATCAATCCACTACCACAAATATTTAAATAAAAACCAAAATAACAAACATCTGACTTAGTCTATTCAATATTCAGCAAAGAAAAGTAACTACAATCAACCAAACAATGGCCAATTCCATTTTTACAAATGTACCCAGATAAAATAGTTTGCTGAAATTTTAAAGAAAACAGATTACCTTTGAAGCACCAATGTTATGAAAATGTACTAAGCAAATAAATAAAAAAATCAGTCTCAATCATGCAATAAAATTATTTGATGTTGCCATGACAATAAGAAATGGGCATTTGTTTGGTTCTCCAAAGCTGGCCTTTAGCAGAGATTTCAATAACTCATGCACCATTCATCAAAGAAAGCGGACAACAATCTTCAATACAAACAATAAACAATATAGTTACTTAACAAATTAAACTGGTATTGGTGTGAGTGTGTTTGTGCGAGTGTGTGTGATTTGGATTTTTGATGTAGCTTTAACAATTTTTTAGTCATATTGCTTCAACATCTGCAGTGTCGCAGTTTATAGTCATGTCTAGCACTGAGGCATCATGCTACAGACATGTGGCATCAAAACTGATATTGGTTCTTATATAGTGAGCTGTATTACCATTATAATCTGAAATAAATTATGGGATGATTTTCATGTATAAAAAGTGTTAAAGAATAACAGATGTTCAAGAAAAGTAGATATCCTGAAATTATCAGTCTTCAGAAATGATCAACATCAAGAAATAATAATGATAACATTTAAGAAGTGTCCAAAATATTTTGGGAATTACTGATGCTAATGGACAAAAAATATTCCAGGTAGCAAAATGTTCAGCAATGACA
Source organism: Potamilus streckersoni (assembly GCA_016746295.1). Classification (NCBI taxonomy): domain Eukaryota; kingdom Metazoa; phylum Mollusca; class Bivalvia; order Unionida; family Unionidae; genus Potamilus; species Potamilus streckersoni. The sequence goes on from JAEAOA010001226.1 coordinate 2,291,452, forward strand.
GGTATCATGCAGGACATGAGTGTAGCAATAACACAACTCACGTTACTCCTCTGCAGATCTGAACTCCAGACTGAGTCAAGATTGACAAGGAAAACTTTAAAATGTATTTATTTCTGGGTCAAGCTGATGCTGATTCATACTCTGAGGAATAACCCAAGTATCCAGCATACATTAAATACTGATTATTTTTGCCTACTTGTATCCAGGAATCCAGCATACATTAAATATTGATTACTTTTGCCTACTTGTATCCAGGTATGCAGCATACATTAAATATTGATTACTTTTACCTACTTGCTGTCAGTCCAGTGTTATGAATATGTAATTAAATTGCTTGTTTGCTAGTTCAGAAGTTCTTTTTTATTTTAAATTTGTTTCATTTCATTTTATTGTAATGATCATTTTCATGGGATTCAATAATTTTTTTAAAAAGTACCTTCTGTTTGCACAGAACTAAAATGTATTTCACTACATTATTTTTAGCTGACCTTTTTCAGAGACATGGTTACATGAAGTTAAAATGATTGTTCAGTATCATGAACCTACATACATTACTCTCATGATCACCTTGGGTCATCAACATCTGGGAGCATATGTCATGTGCCGCGTGCATATTAATCATGCGATTTATCATAAGTGTCAAGATGACATTATAGTAGGGTTTAATATGCAATACTACTGTTTTTGTAATTATTGGCTTCACTATTTTGTTATTTTGAAGGAGCCAAGATTTTTAACACCAGAATATGTATTGGAATCTGACTTTGTTTATAAAGGGTAAATGACACAAAGTTGATAGTACAATATATGTTTAGAGTGAAGACACCAGGGTCAAAATGCTTCTAATACATGGCCTCTTTTCAAACATTTAATAAGAGAAAAGGTTTGTATACTAATTGTATACTAAATATAAAATCTTTATAGTTCTACTTCTAGCACTCAAGTTTTGAATGTTATTTACATTTGCACAGATATGTTTAAGTAATTATAGTATCATTTTATAGTTTTTAGTAATTACAGCATCATTTTAATGTCATGACATTTTCCTTTACAATAAGCTATCAAATATCTTATAAGTCAGACCTGTAATAAATTAAGAAACACAGAATGTCAAATTTGTGTGATATGGCATCTTGTTAAACATTGTTATACTCATTCCAGGTCACTAATATTTTCAAGAGAGTTCTGCTTTATTGATACATTGTTATAACAAATTTAAAAAATGCTACTAACTTAGATCTGAACTTACTGCCTCTTAAATTCTCTTTTCTCATTGATAAAGATGTGTAATAGCTTGTTCTAAAGCAAAACCTCTTTCTATCAAAATGACACCATGACTAATAAAAATGTGCATGGTAAATATAAAAACCATAATAAATTGTGGGCACTGCTAATTTCCAAGTTACAAACTTTATGTCTTATTATATATCAATTATGGGGATATGTATTGGAAGAGTTTTACACCTGCAGTCTTCACTATGAACATATTTTCATTGTCTGGACACATTTTAGTATCAAGCTTGTGTTGAGTGCCATCGTTTAATAATAAGCTGTAAGTAATGGAGTGGATATGTGTACTGTGTTGATTACAGTGATAACAGGGACGAGTATCTGTTGCGATTCTCTCATCTCGGATACGGGAAAAGTGCTTGGAAAAAAATTCCTGAGGTCTAGACCTTGGTTCAATTCCCATTTCCAGAATATGCCTGAGTAAATTGTTGCCCATCCAAGGTTAGTAATTTTTACTTTGTTGTCTGCTTTCCTCCACCTCAAAGACCACCCTATGTCAACATGAGCTTCAGTAGGTGACAACATCTTAGCCAAACTTGCCCAAACAACTAAATATCAGTGTTTCGAAAGTGAAATTTCATGTAAGTAACCCAATCATTAAATAGAAAAAAACAGGCACCAAATTTGACCTGGCACTATAAAATAAATCTGTCAGTCTTTGACAAGCCAATATAAATTTAACATAGAGAATTTTTACCTTTGTAAATACATGCATAATTTCAGTTTATTTATTTATTTATAGGTTACTCTTCTATCCCCTTAACTTGCCATTAAACAGTCTGACATCATGGTTTCTTCCAATACCTCCACTATCACTCTATACAGATTGAAAAGTCTTCAGACATATTCAGGACTTACTAATGTCCATGCACCTTTCAAGACTCAACTCTTCTGCAATTAGTCATGACATATTAGGACTTACTAGTGTCCATGCACCTTTCAAGACCAAACTCTTCTGCAATTAGTCATGACATATTAGGACTTACTAGTGTCCATGCACCTTTCAAGACCAAACTCTTCTGCAATTAGTCATGACATATTAGCACTTACTAGTGTCCATGCACCTTTCAAGACCAAACTCTTCTGCAATTAGTCATGACATATTAGGACTTACTAGTATCCATGCACCTTTGAAGACCCAACTCTTTTGCAAGGGTCATCATCTTGTCCAGTTTGTCTTCCTGGGGCATCTCTTCTGGGAGCCTCAGAATGGCTGTGAACTGAAAAACACAAAGTTTATCACTTACTGCAGAAGTATATGGTAGACACTGCACTATAACAAGAAATAAACTGGTGACTTGGTTAGTTGGTTGGTTAGATGAACACAATTATCCAATCAAAATAAATGTAGAACTCTTCAAAATGGGAACATTGACCTTTGAAGGTAAAAAGATCAAATACCCACAGAATAAAAATGTTGGATACACTCCTGTTTGTTGTTCAACACCAAAGTTAAACAGAAACCAAAAGCCAGTTTCATGTAACAACTAGTTCAAATTTTCTTCCTCGAAATGAGATATTTCAACTTTTGTTGGTTCTGGTGTAGAAACTTGAGTTTGTCACTGAACATTCTACTTTATCTACCTGCTAAATAACTTGCAATACTCTCAGATATGGCAAATGAAATATGAATCCAAAATTTTAATTTAAGGGAAACAAAGTAATTAGTGAATCTGGAGCCAGGACCAATTAATGATACTGAGAGAAAATGCTAAAATCCAACTCAACCTATTAATGAAAATCACTTTTTGTCACCATAAGTAGAAATTGTCCAGTCTTGTTTTAATAATGTTGGAGTCACTGTGAGAATGGATAGCATGCTGGGTTTGCAAGTAAATCCTGAACTGATCAGCCTGAGTCAGTTATTATGGTTTGTTTTCTAATAAGGCACTTTACATGGTTTGTACAACCCTTGACAATTTTTTCTAATGAGTTTTTAGTACACATTACTTTGTTAACTATCAGTGTTGTATCATTTAATCTATTAAATTATTTATTTTTCTTTTCTTTATTCATTACTCAAGGACAACTCATACAAACAATTGTTCAAGGATAAAACCAACGGTTTTAAAATTCAAGGCAACCTCTCAAATTCAAGGATTTTTCAAGGTTGTATAAACCATTTTTTACTTCCATGTTGCCACGGCATTCCCAATGTGCTGGTAATTGGGTAACATACCTTCCAAAATCTGCCAGAGCAACTGTCTTATTTTCTGACCCTGCAGCCATGATGATGCAGGTGCCCCAAACCTCCCTGTAACTTAAAATCTTTACTGGCTGCTTCCAGTTTTATGAAATGCCTTATATTATCTTGGTACTGTTTAGCCTTTCCAGTGCTGTGCCTAGACCACTAGTTTGAGCCAAGTGCTGGATTTATGTTGGGGTTTTAAGTGCTATGGGTCTCTCCTTAGGATACCTCTTCATAAGAAATGACATTTGTATGCACTACACTTATGCATTAAATTAAGATTTGCATTGCAGATATATAAAAAAGTTGACACCCAAAATTCACACAAAGAATGTTACCAAGTGCAATTTTGTGAACTTCTGAGGATTTAAAACATGGCAGCACACCAACCTGGCATGGTGCACACCACTGAGGGCAGGGTGTGACTCATGATTGAGGGATAAAATTTCAGTTTTACTCTTACATTTCTCTGCACCAAACTCTGCAAAAACTTTCCAGAGAGCTTTTGGGTTATTTCTGTTTCATCCAACACTTTTTTTTGTAGTGTGCTTGTTTGGCTTAATGAATTATTTTATTAATTTTATTCCTCCAAACTCAATATTTAGTTAGATTTCCTACAGATTTTAGCTGGTCTTTTTGCTTTATTGCTTTTAAAATTTCTGGGGAGATCCAACCTGGCTGGTGTTCTTTCTTTATTCTGTGTGTTTTTAAAGGGGCATGTTTGTTTAACATTTTTATGAACCTATCTGTCCAAGTATCTAAAACATCATCAATAACTTCAAAGGTTTGAACTGTATTCCATGGAACCTGGCTATGAAGGAGAAATTTACTAAAAGGTTGTATGGGTGAAGTGAGTTGAATCTTCTAAACTTTGTTTCTGGAGAAAGTTTGGTAGGTAATAAAAAGAAAATTTTCTTTCCCTACTTTAATACCAGACATATTTCATCTTGTGGTACCCAGACCTATATATTTTAACTCACAACAACACCAATCATTAAAATATCATGCTTTTTATTACCACGCAATGAAATATATCTGGTATGAACATAGGAATAGAAAATATCCTCCACCGACTATAATTATCAGTATGGTTTAAATGTGTTTCTTTTTCAGTTTTGTGATAACAAGAATTCTTTATTAAATTTCAGTTGATGTAACTAGTTTTCTGGAGTTTTTTTTTTCCCATAACCTGTTTGGGAAAATGTACCCAGTACATCAAAGAGATTATTTTTACCAATTACTAAGCTCCTGCATGTTCCTGTGGGTTCTTGTTAGTTTTAGATAATTTCTATAAATACTCAACAAACTGCTTTCGAGTAGCTTTCCCTAATTATAACACTTTCCATGGGAACCATAGATTATACCACCTTATATCATGTTATATATAAATTTTAACACAATGGGATCCATCACCATTCCCATCTTAAAACAAAAACCATATTATAACGAATAGCCTAAAAGGTCTACTAGTGCACTCACATGACTTTCATTTATATCATAAATTTAACCTTCATGAAGCGATTTGTCATGTACCTCATCATTAATGAAAATAATGACTCAAAACATCAATTTTTTTATCATTGGAGGCAAAACAATCCTAGCTGATTTTGCACTCTGTAATTTCCTATAGGCAAAGCAGAAGTGACAGTGTAGGGAACTCAGCTTTCCAATTTTCATTGTAGTTACATTCAACAAGTGGAGCCATCTGTGAAACAAAATGGTATAAAGGTGTATTGTTGGAAGTTGTAGCAATACAACATGAGAAGGAGTGAGTTTGTACTCATTTTCTACTAATCCTGTTTCGAGGAAACAATGGATTAAGCAGAAGCAAATAACAAGAAAAGACTGGACCAAGCTGACTAGTGACAGGCAAGATAGTCAAGTTGTCTTAGTGACCACTTCAGAGAAGACAATTATTAGGCCCACCTATAAAATGAAAGAATCATTTTGGATTAAGGCCATTAGATGACACCTGCCAAATGCACTTCCAAGTGTGCTTTCTCACCAGATAACCCAGAGAACAGGAACACCAGATCAACAAAAATCAGGGTTACAGCAGGCCTAACAACACATTGACCAAGAGGAGCTTTTCAAAAGCGAGAGGGAGCAAGGGTAAAAAGTTTACTGATTTTAGCATGCTGTAGTGTTTGTTGTCAACCCCTACACTCTTGCCACAAATATACCTAGCTTACAAGTAATTAATAGGAGAGGGTGATTTTAGTAGGAGGGTATTTGCATATTTGCAAATCCTAACAGGTCCACCCTTATCCTCAAAAATATGAAACCTGCTTTATCATGATCTCTGTGTGTGTGTGTGTGTGTGTGTGTGTGTGTGTGTGTGTGTGTGTGTGTGTGTGTGTGTGTGCAATCATGCAAAGCCTAAATCAAAGTGATATATATATATATATCTTGCCACCACCACTCTTCTGCATTGCTTGAACCTCACCGTAGAAAAAAATTTTGTGGATGCCATAGCTTGTTTCCTGACTCTTGCTTTTTTTTCTACAATAATAATAATGATACATCACAAATTTTCTTCTCATACTTCAATGTTGTGAATCATTGGTGTATTGATTGTGTTTAATTGTAAAGACTAATTAGTTTTGCAGCTCTGGGAGTACATTACCTTCCTTGCTTAGATATACACTATTGTGACAGTGGATCCTGGTCTAGGTTGTATTCACACCTACAACCCATTGATTGCAAATGTGAATAGTAATGTTTGTTTGATGTGGAAAGTATATCATTATTATTATTCACATTGTGAACAGAATCATAGAAAGTAATATAAAATGAATTTAGCCTTTGATATTGTTTATGATATAAACTTCTAATGCTGCTTGATTTATTTATATCTTTTCACTAGAGTCTTCACTATCAGCCATTATCATCACAAACGCTCAACTCGAGGGACTTCCCAACAGTGTGTCAAATCCAAAAATCCGATTTTTCATTGGAAGAGTATAAATATTACTAGAGTGTTTTCCATAAAACATCGATGTATGCTTAATTAATCTTAATTTTCTCCTCTGTGAGTTCAAACCTACATCTAAAATGCACGTTTCGGAGCTTTTTAGTGAAAAATGAACATTATGATATATAATGTGTATTAGACACTAGTAAACCTCTAAAACATTAACCATGTTATAATGAAAGGCCCTATAACAGGAACCATGTTATAATGTATGTTTTTACAGTGGGTGTGTACTTAAATTTTATCATTTATTGATCCAGGTAATATGTATAGTTTTTAAAGGATAGATTATGGTGACTGAAACCCACCCATCCACCATCCCTGTATATGCAGAACAGTAACATATTCTAAGCAGTAAAAAAATTTTATTTTACATACAAAGCAGTGTATATTCTAAGTTAACATTTTAAATTTACAAACTGGCACATGGATTTCAAAAAACAAATTACGTTTTCAGCTCCGTAAAATAAGTATCATGATGGGAAAACTGCCCTATACTTACGGAAAGTGTTTCCTTCAGTGTCAAGTTAGAAAAGAAAATGTCATTTTGCAGGACATAGCAAATCTTCCTTTTGATCCTCCTATCAACAGGAATTCCATTTAGAGTTACTTCCCCTGAATCAATTGACAGGCGGCCTGAGAGAGTGTTGAGCAGACTTGTCTTCCCAGATCCTATAATAACAATCTTCATTTTCAAATGGAACATTTAAAAATAAATGGATATAAATTATCTGGAAGCTGAAATGTAGTTTAGTAGTCCTTCTTAAAGTGCATCAAGATTTACAAAGACAGTCCAAATATACAGGTATGTTAATCATATTTTTCAGAATTAGAGGAAATTTATAGGGCATCTGTTCTCAACAATATAGAGATTCTGAATGTAGATTACAAAATGCACAAAGAACGATGAACTAATATCACTAATAGAATACCAAAGTTTTCATTATTTGAACACAGCTATTAGCTAAAATGCACTGAAACAATGACTAGAACATATAATACAGTTAACCCTGTCTTGAGAGACCACTGCTATGAGAGATCAACTGTCATGAGAGACCAGGTATTCCATGTACAGATTTATTGATTATATATAAATGACCTGTTATGAGAGACCACCTGTCATGAGAGACCCTTATGTTTTGGCATAAGGGGTGGTAATTTAAGACTGGTTCCACTGTACATAACTGATACTTTTTTAACATAATGGGTACATACATTATTTTGAATCATTATATGATATTTGTTTCCTTGTGCAAGAAAAAAAAGCATGAGGTTCTCACACAAAATTAGGGTGATGTTATACAGATTTTGGAAAAATAACAGAAATAATATATGTACAGTGCAACCCTGCAACAGCATTGCTCAGTTATAACATGATTTTGGACATAATACAATTGTGGTGTGGCTCATGAAACTTCATATACATATATTTTTCTTGTACATGTATATGAACACAAAATTTTTCTTTTCTTAAAGTATGAAAAATAAAGTGTAAAAAATTTATTATCATTTTGGGGTAAAGATTGCATATGAATTCTAATATAAGACAATCGTGGTGTGGCTTCTGAAATTACATATACAAGTAATTTGCTTGTACATGAAAAAAACCAGTTATTTCTCCTTAAAAATACAAAAAATAACATGAAAAACATTTATTAATGGATCATGCTGGGTTTTTCCATTGCTGCCAATTGTGACTTTTTTCCATTATTGGCGACAAAATATATCATCTGGTGATTATTTTTGCAGAAATGTTGGCTGTTTAAACTTTTGTATACAATCTTGGGTTTGGAGCAGAGAAATTTTCAAATGCACCATGAAAAGAAGCTACAAACTTAATATAAAATGGAATGGAGTGGAATCTGTTCCATAAACAAATTCTTCGTTCATATTGACAAATCATCTTAAAAGTAAACTGTTATATCATAATCCGCTTATGCTGACATCTGGCATGAGTATTTACTGTATGCTGTGATACACTCCAATAGTCATTCTACCAGGACGAGCTACAACTGACCAACTTTTTTTAGGCAGGAACAGTAACTGCTACAATCAAACAATGGCTAATTCCTATTTTTTATTAAAATGTACCCAGAAAAAAATAGTTTTGCTGAAACTTTAAAGAAAACTGAATACCTTTGAAGCGCCAATCTTTCTATTTAAATACCAAGCAAATTTTTAAAAAATTCAGTCTCAATCGATGTTCTACAATTATTGTCATTAAGAAATGAGCATGTGTTTAGTCCTCCAGAGTTGTCCTATATCAGTGACTTCAATAACACATGCACCATCAAAGAAAACTGACTACAATCTTTAATAAAAACAAAGAATCTTTCATCAAAGGAAATTGGCACCAAACTTAAATAAAACCAATGGAATCTGATTAATTGTTGCATTTCCAAAGTGACTAGAATATGTTTATTGTGCTGTGAAAGCTTTTTTTTTGCAGGAAAACGTTTATGCTTACAATCACTACTAATGGCAGCATAAAACACAAATTAAATTAACAATCCTTTGATACTCTGGCCAATGATGATGGGATATTTAGCAATGTTTGTTAAACTATTCAATTTACATTTTCATTTCCCAATGAACAGCTGCCTCATCTACTGGGTAGCCCTGGCAAAATAATAGCCATCTCCCCGGACAAAATGATCGCTATCTCCAGCTGATCATAATATAGGCCAAAGTACATGTAAATAACTACAGCCATGTGCTACTGGCAACAATATTGTATGTGTTATTTGTTTTGAAATGGGAAGAGACTAATAAATGAATCTAATAACATTTGATCTATACTCAGATTCACAAATTTTTTTATACATATACAGTACTTAATAGATTATAAACTGTACAAGAGAAATATAAGTTGACAATATACTAGTGTATTTCAGACTAGTATGTCTTCATTTAATCAAAAGCAAGCACTTTTTGCACCCACTTTTATTATCCCCACCCCCAACCATTTTTTGGTACAGGCATCATTTTCTTCAGCTAACTGACATGGTTGGTTATAACATGGTTTGATCGATAACACAATTGGTTTCTATGGACCCCATCCACTGTGTTATTGCAGAGTCACACTGTATAAAAAATATATTAGGATTTATATAAAATATAGAGTTGAATAGGAGGAACAAAAGCATACTCTAAAAACTTGCATATACATTAAAATTTCTGACTTTATAGGCATATAGGTGCTTGTGTGTGGTTACCTTACCAAAAGTCACTCAACTCATGATTTACAAGATTAAAATATAAAATAAAAAGAACATAATTATTTGCAGAGAGGCATGTATCTGCAGCACTAATAAAACAAGAGATTCCTATTTATAAATGTTATTCAGATAGGTTAAACAGTTGTTTAAATAATCTAATTATGGTCAAGACAGTACTGTACTATATATATATATATATATATATATATATATATATATATATATATATATATATATATATATACACACACACACATACACACATACCACTTGGCCCCATGACAGCAAGAAGATGGCCTGGGAGAGCAGCCCCACAGACAGAGTTTAGTAATGAGGTCCCATTGGCATGCACAATGACATTTCTAAACACAAGTCCCTCAGGTGCTTTAGCTGTCTCTCCTGGGTCCAGGTTGGAGTCCACATCTGTCATTTCTGGGCTATATCCTAAATGCTCAGAGCAGGGCCTTCAAGATCATATATACGCCATTTTGCCTTCTCTGAACACATATGATGAAACAGAAAAATTCTTTATTACTGGTAAGAAATAATGAATTACAACAAAAAATAGAATGGTTACTATCAAATTATTTTATTTATGTCAGTATCAACTTTTCTGAGTTTTCCTAAAACTATTATTTAGATTACTCTTTAAAAATGTGGATTGGAGATGGGGTCCTATTGTTTGTTTTGGATATATTTTTGTAAGCCGCACCTTTGTTTTTTTTTCTTCGAAGTAATCATGAAATCAACAAATAGTTCTATCACAATATGTAATAATTCAGACTAATGCCAATGACAAAGGCATATATCATTCTTATCCAGCATGCACAATGCATGTAAACCATTATGTGATGGTGAAACCATGAAAAAGTAGTAGATTTGTCAAAAATTATGCACAACTTTGAGTGGTTTCTCCATTTAAATTTATTTTCACTTATTTACATGAGCTAGCATATCGCAAAATGAATTGCCTTGGCTTCAAATTTATGCATGCTCTGTATGATAGGAATCTTTCAAAGCTTTAGGAAGCACAAGCAAATTAAAAATTGTTAACAATAACCATCATGCACATTTTCTATCAGTGTGACCTTGATCCAAAAGAAAAACATGTGGGCAAGCATGTCAATTGTCCTAGTTTCCTCATGATTCATGATAAGTATGACAGGAATCTATCAAGGGGTTTTGGAAGTATATATATATATATATATATATATATATATATATATATATATATATATATATATAACTTTAACCAACTCCCTAAGAAACTGTTGACAGTCACCGGCAAAAAAAAAATAGTCTACTATATATCATTTCCCACTAACATGGTCTCCACAGAAAGCCTCAGCAAATCATTTAATAAATCTTTTTTAACCCTTTTTAATCTCTCTCTTGACTCTACAGAGAATTCTTACATGAGATATGAAAATGTTGGCTTATAAATAGCCAGTTACATTGGTCATTTTGTATGACATCTTGAAGTTGTATGTGGTCATTATGCATTTGGTACACATATATGGGCTGTGTCCTTATCAAGTTTCTAAATTATCTGAATATTCAATGCTAAATTATTCCATATATTTTGGTATATATTACAATTGAATTTGTTTTTGCACGAGGAATTATGGATTATCAATAAATTCAAGCCAATTAGAACATAATGGATGTCACAGTATCATTTTTATTTCAGATCAACTAAACCTTGGGATGAATATGTTTGTAAAGTTTCATGGCAGTCCTCTGAGTAATTTAGGAAAAACCGCAATAACAAACTTGTGATATTGGTCAGACAAATGAAGAAAAACAATGGACCATCCCATAAGGTTTCTGTTTTATGACCAGAAGAGCTAAAAGTTACTGGTACCATAAAGCAATGCACATCATTTTCTGCCTTTACTGGAGTAACATTCGCCCCATACTTCTTCTCAGTATTATGATCGAAAACATGGAAAATATACTTTGATAATTTTAAATGATTTTTAGGTGGGGCCAAGATTCAAACTCTCCATTACTATAAGGCCTATATTTTAAACAATATATTCAGACCAATAACATGCTACAGCTTTTCTTTTTTAAAATACATCCCATCTACACACAAAGACTAAGTATTATTTCCTTAAAGAAAACAACAAAAACAACTGTTTTGTTCATTTATTGCTCTTCATAACTCAACACAATGTTCACAAACTTACAGCCAAATTCCTCAAGTAATCTCCAAATTGCAGGTTTCTTTAATATAGATAAATATGTTAAGATTGACTGTTGCTGGCTTGGGAACAAAAATTGGAAACGGTGGTCTTTGCATTTGTTGTTCATAATCTGGTCCTGTACACACACCACTATAAAATTATCAATAACTAGGTAAACAGACTCTGACAACACTATCATTATCTGCACAGACACACACACACACACACACACACACACACAACTCTATCAATATCTCGGTACACAGAGTCAAGCCCAGCATTGCTTGTAGTGATTTCAGTCAGCAAAAGCAAGAGTCAGGACTGTGGATGAATAAAAAAAAATTAACCCATTTCTCAGCTAGATTTGACCCTAGTAGCTATGCTAAGGGGCTGACATTTCATTTTCTAATGGAGGCCAGGCAGTTTTTAGTTAACAAAAATTATTGCTTTCCTGCCCCTCCCCCCACTTGAAGAAAATCAATTAAAAATAGAAGACTACAGTTCTTTATACTTTTAGATCTGAGCAATCCTTCTGTTCTTAACTTTTAGACTTTAACAAAAAAAAAAACTTGTTTAATTTCTAACTACAGCAACAAATGATGGACCTTTCAAGTAATCTTCTGGTGATTCACAATCAGACAATCAGACAGATAGACAGACAGACAGACAGACAGACAGACAGAAAGATAGATAGATAGATAGATAGATAGATAGATAGATAGATAGATAGATAGATAGATAGATAGTGATTCACCATATATAACATCGTGTCTGAATTACATCAAAGAAGTTTATTATTAACAATCTGCACTGCATCACTGCACTGCATCACTGTGGCACATCAGGACATTCAAGACTATTGGAATTCGTTCAGAACTGTCTGTATTTCTGGACTTGTGAAAGGACATTTAGGATTATGTGGGTTTTAATTCACAATACTCTAAGTATCTCTTACATTTTCAATTTACATAAAAAATTTCACAAGACGATTACTAAAAGCCTTCCTATATATTTTCCAACTTAATTCAAAATTCCTATCCAATCTCTCATTTTAAAAAAAAAATAAGTGCTTTAATATTCAAATAAATTACAACAATAGCTTCTTACATAATTTGCCAATATAAAGCCACCTTTTTCTCTTAGGGGAAGACCATTTGATTTTTGTGATGGGGCTGAGAACTTCAGAGAAAACAAAAATTCAGGCCTCCAAAATAGCTTTGCCAAAACATTATTACTCTGAGACTTTGAAGAAAACAATATAATTATATCCATTATACTAGGTGAAGAAATATATTATAAGTTTTAAAAAAATTTAAACAAATATCCTCATTTGAAAGAAATTAATAGGACACTATTGCCTACCTCCACCCCAAAAATAGTTGGTTTCTTATATTAATGATGAATTGCAGGAGCAGTATGATTTATGAAAGATATACTATGAATCAGAGAAATATATAACTCACAGTGATATATAAATGTGTCTCTGCATGAAATAGTTTCTCAAACCCTGGTCCTACAATGCACAATATTATTGGAGCGGGAGGGGGCACATAATAACTATATGTCGTTTGACAAGTTACATTGTTGGGCTTCCATAAGCCCTACAACATGTCCACTGTTATGGAAACTTTTGAAACTTCACTTGCATAACAGCTGGGAACATGTCATATTTGGTATGACATGTAGGGAATTACGATTCCCAACGAGTCCTACTACAGGATACATTGACGGTCACCTAGACCAACAAGTAGGTCTCTGCTATTTTATATCTGACAGCATTACCTGTCAGATATATAAAAAAAAATGCAGACCTACTTGTTGGTCCAACGGTCACCCTGGTCGGTATTACGAGAATCAAAACTATATGGGTCAGCGCTGTACACTTTACTGGTTATAGACCAATTCTCGCCGCGTACCAATTGTCGCCATCATAATAATAACTGTGTTAATAATATTATCCTGATGCTTATTTTTGATCGTGCTTTTCAGCTGTAATCACTCTTTTTATTTTTTAAATAGGAACCAAAACTTTGCGTGCTGTCGTGAGTTATTATTAATATGGCAACAATTGGTACAGGGCGAGAATTGGTCTATAACCAGTATAGGACTAACAACGACTCTGTATTAGTATCATGTAATATGTGTTGGCATAAAATGCAAATCACCTCCATAAAGTAATAATCTTGTTTAGTCATGCACTGTTGAAAAAGCTGTTGTATAAAAACTACTTCGGTATGCATACCTGTGAAAATGTCTGACACCTCCATCCAATCCACACTATCATTTTTACTTAATTTATGCCAATAACCCGGCAAAAAATCTGATGAAAAGAGACTTATTATTTTAAATGTACACGAGAAGTGTAATCTGTATCACTTTAAATAGTTGTTCAAATTAAATTCTGATCACTGATTATGTTTTATGCAACCGCTACTTTCTTCCCTATAACCCAAACTGCCAAATCTCTACATTGTGCAAACATTTTATCCTGGCTGTCTTTCTGCACGTGCAATAAGCCCAAAAGTTATCAAGAGCATACAAACCTAGATGAGTGCTTATTTCTGACGGAGAGATTATAAGAAAACGGTCTCGACGTTATCTCCGGCGGCTAAGAGCGAAAACTTGTCATACGTTTTTACCTATTCGTATTGTTAAGGGAGACAATTCTAACTGTGCTAGGTTTCAGAGCAATAAGCAACCAATCAACGAAACAATCAGTCAGTCAGTGGTGCTTCTATTTTAGAACTTTATTTAATATCAGCTATATTAACACTCCTTGATGCGGCCTTACCAGGGTATTTTTTTTTTTACTGTTGGTTTTATGCGCATGATTTCATTGTACAAACGATCGTATCGCATCGTGCTGAAACTATACATAAACGGTATGTTGCTTCAGTCTTCTGAGATTGTCAAATGTCTTTTTGTAATTGTATGATTTTGCAATTTGATGTATTACGGGTATACCAGGACTCATCATGGATTAAAAATTTGAATAGTCACTTGTTACTTTTTAGAAGACAAAAGATGATTCTTCATAGAAGCTCAATGTATGGCTATGCTTTCACAGTTCTGTCTGCACTTGTTGTCGTTTTGTTCGCTTACTTGTTGTGTTGTTGCTTTTGCGTTTGTTATCTCTACAACCTTGTATTATTATACGGATCATTTATCTAAATGGAAGAACTTAATTTATTCATTTCTCCTCTGGGTAGTCATCCATTTGCCTTTTGCAAGAACCAATGTTAAATTAAATGGGATGCGTGAAAACTAATATCTACATTTAAATAACGTTGGGGCCTATTCCAAGTCTGTTTAAATTGATTGCAATATTACGTGTCCCATTCACAGCTCTAGGCTACAACTGGTATATGTATTAGACATCGAAAATTCATTGTATGTTCGCCAAAGAAATGGATAATATGAAGATCCATGTTCAAATCAGATATATTTTGTATAATTCAGTTTCTAGCTAATACTATTGTTTATTTTTGTAATCAGATTTTCTCCACAAGTAATATTTCGATCAAATATAAAAGAACATTATTGTTGTGTAATGTTCAAATTAGTTTTGGTTCTTATATGTATATTTCTTTGGTTATATTATTTGCTGTAGCTCACATCATTGTTTTATTCTATATGACTCGCATGATAAAGGTAAATACTTGGATGTACGTGTACTGTGTAACATCTTTTACAAAGCTGTATACAGTTCATGGTGCCTGAATGTTTGACTTTTTTGTTGTTGCATAACTTATCTGAAGTTAAACGTTGCATTAATTAATATATTAAGTCTTGTTACTGTCGTATAGTTTTCCTTTCTTTCGTGTTTCCTAATTTTATTTTATTTTATGAGTGCTACAGCAATACACTGATAAAATAGATGCTGAATGGCACAGATAAATAAATGACTCATTATAGCGATTTAAAGCTGCGGTACTGGGTATTTAAACATCCATACGATAAATTGTCACATAAAATCTCTTTAGCTATTTTTTTAAAAACAGCATTAAACTAAATATGAAGAAGAAAAATAATACATTTTATATCATCATTAATCCTTGGAGCTTTTAGTTCAGGATGCCAGTGTTAAACTGCTATTGAAAGACATAAGTACATTAAAGTGCTACAGTTGAGTATATGCAGATACGATGAACTAGGCCACTAAATAAATAAATTTATAAATGAATACTTAAGCAAAGCGTACAATAGTTTTACACACATATTACATTGCTCCCTCGATACACTCCACCTACAACATTATTGGATGTTCTTATTATAACCTAAGTAATCTTTCTTTTCATATAAATAAATAAAAATTACAGGAAGAAGCCTGACCTTATTGGTGAAAAACCGCCAATCTGTCTAACGTCATTCCTTGATAGCCTGAAACTGCAGCCATGATAAACTCCGCCCATTTTAAAACTCGGTATTCTACTTTCTGCTTATTTCTAATACGCTTTTCCCTTAAGAGCATGGATGGGGAGAACACTCTTACCTTGTCCTTTGAGATTGAAGGGTACTGCTAATCCCTGGAGATGGTGTACTCCTCCCTCATTATCTGCCCCATGAACTGAATAGGATGCTGCCCCTCCCTCACTGCAAGATGTGACTTTCATTCTCACCTACTTATTTCTTCCCTTCAAAAACTATTTAGAAAATGAAATCATCGTTGTCAGGGTTCAGCAGAAAGTTCTTGCTGTGCTCTAGTAAAGTCTTGCAAGTGTCCAGTGTCACGTCCATGTTGAGGTGGAGAAGCCTGCTGATGGACAAGACATTGCATGCCTAGAAGTGTTTGACACTTTTTTCGACAAACGATGGAGAGCAATTGGCGATTGAGATTTATCTCCTTCAGCAATGTCCATCTTTGTAAAGGACTGGTAAGCTTTCTTTACAGTTATTTTAATCCACTTCAAAATAGTGGAAGCAGGATCATCGGCTAAGCTCATAAGATGCCTCCTACCGTTTCTTTACCCATTATAAGCTGTCATACAAAAACCTAGAGCTGTTTCAATCATCACCAACACAGATATAGCTAAGACTAAGGATCTGATTGAGTAGAGCAACCAATGGAAGCTGGCTTTTTGATAAATCTAACTGGCAAAGTCAAGAAACAGACACTGAACGATCGAATGTTGTTGAGGTTCCAACATTCACATAGAGATGGGGCATGTTTGCTTCTCTGTCGCCCGAGTTACGCTACCATTGATGTGCTGTCGGAGGAGACCATCATACAGCAACCTCTTCGTTTGTTGGTGCACACTATAGGACTAAGAACACTGCATAATTTTCAGAATGGGATTCTATGGCGTGCATGTGGACTATGGCCAAAAATCAGTCCCAATTTGTCCACCAGATCCAGACCTTGAGAAATTTGTGTGTGTGTGTGATTTGTTTGTTTTTTTTACGTAGCTTTAACAATTTTTCAGTCTTATCGCTACGATGTATGCAGTGTGGTAGTTTAGAGTGATGTCTAGCACTGGGGCATCATATCGCAGACATGTAGCATTATGTCCCACCCAGTCACATTATTCTGACACCGGGTCGATCAGTCCTAACACCAACCTCTTAATGCTAACCGCCAAGCGAGGCAGCTGCTAGCACCATTTTTGTAAGTCTTTGGTATGAATCGGCCGGGGATCCAACACACGGCCTTCCACATCCGAGGCGGACGCTCTAACCACTAGGCCACCGGAGCTGTCAAAATTTGAGCAATCAGAAGGTTCTTGTGCGGCTTCCAGTTTACCATAAGAAACTGCAGAAGTATGCTGTGGTGTTCAAGATCCCCAGGAGAGATTTAAATTGGCAAGTCGATGTAGTCCTGGTTTCTAGCTTGCTCGTTAAATGCACAGAATTTGGGTTGGTACTTAGACTGGGGATTCATGGTTTGGAGAACTGATGGACCCTGTGGCTGTTCAAGATGATTTCTCTTGGCTGGTTTCAACAGGCCACGAGTAAATACAATAGACCGTGTTGCTTATATCTCAAAAGCCACAGAGGGAATGAGCCCTCTGAGAAAGGTCTCAGTTACCAGGGGAGTAATCTCCAGAAGATTCCTATTGTGCTCCAAGGAAACCTTGGAAGTGTCCATAGCAACATCACTGTGGAGGTGGTGAAACTCGCTGTTTCGAATAAACGTTGAAAATTCCTCCTTCAAATGGCATAAAAAGGCTGTCGAAAAGTTATAGGGATGTTATGGTCACTAATAGCCTGTTTTTGTTAAGACTTTCAGTGTTTAATTGGAAGAAAAGCAGAGGTTCCCATTTAAGATGCTAGGAAGAGGTGTAAGGCTTATACATATCTGCAGAGACGAAAGATCTGTGTGTTGAGCAGGAAATGGACAACTCCTTACTTTTTCTAGCAAACTCTTGGCCTTCGGGAAAGCTCTTAAATTATGAACGAGTGTGGGAGATTGTTATTGTTATTGTTATAGGGTTTAACGCCATTTTTTAGCACAGGCTATACATGGCGGCCAGTTTTAATGGTGGAGGAAGAACCCTGGAAAACCACAGGAAGAACCACCGACCCACAAGAAGCTCCTGGCAGGCTTTCTCACTTACCCACGTTAGCTGAGTCTTGACTCAAACTCACGCAAACATAGGTGAGATGGCAGTGATCCGTAACGGTCAGCGCTTTACACCACTGGGCCACGAATGTGGGAGAAGTGAGAGATCTGGTTGAGAGGTAGCCACAAGCATTTTTCCAACCTGGAAAGAAAGCTTGCATCCTTGAAACCTCACCACTTAGGACATAGCTCACCTGGCAAATGATGATAAACTTCATGTCCTGCTGCATCAAAAGACTGGACTTCTTCCTCTTCTGCCACCATGACAACAGTTGGAAGGAGACAGGGGACCCCAAGTGAAAGGGGGTGCCACCTCAACTTGTTATGTGTCAAATACATGAGAATCTACAACGACAGTCTGAACATCTTCAACTAGTTCCTTGGAGGTAGGACTATAAGATCCAATGTTACTTTGTTGTTGGGGAGACCTGGATTTATGGGGCGAGCCTGACCCATAACTCCTCTTATGTAGTGAAGGTACTGTCAATAATATCATAATTGGCAAATGGGTGAGAGTGATTCTGAATCATCCTGGGGCATTTGGGCCTTGCTCCATTCTTTTTGACCCAACTTTGCAAGAGGAAGATTTGGGGGATTACAGAAAAGTGGGAATACCAAATCATTCACATTTCCTGAAATAGTATCTGTATGCCAACCTGACCCTTGTCCACATATTGTGCTTCAATGACTAGTACTCATAGACTGGTGAGTGGTCAAACAAATCTGAAGGAAGACTCATTCTACGATCTGATAGATTTACTGGGTGGCTCATTTCTGTCACTGATAATGGTTTCCCGACTAAAAGGGCACTGCTTCCCACTCATGGGGGAGCCACTTTCTGGCCTCAGGCAACACCAAACTGGGTTAATAAGAGCATACAGCTTTTCCCTTAAGAGAATGGATGGGGAGACCACTCTCCCTTTGTCCTTTGAGATTGAAGGGTGCTGCTAATCCCTGGAGATGGTGAACTCCTCCCTCATTATCTGCCCCATGAACTGAATAGGATGCTGCCCCTCCCTCACTGCAAGATGTGACTTTTACTCTCCACCTACTTATTTCTTCCCTTCCGAGGGTCCCCAAAAACATTAAGCATCTCCAAAGAAACTTTACTAATTCTCCCAAGACCAGAGGAAAATGTGAAACATTCTGAGGAAGATAAAAACACTTTCTCCTTCCTTTGTAAATTTGTCTGCATTTGTTGAGGTCTCAAACCTTGTCTGACCACAGGCTTCAAAGGGACAGCCATTTGTCCTTTCACAATATGTACCAGCTAGACAGGTGTGGTGGGCATCTTCACTAACCAAGGTTCTAATCTGTTAAACCTATCTACAACTTGGTGGATCATACAGATATTTCAGAGTTTTATCCTTGTGATATCTACTAAAGTTCATCAGTTGTCTCCCTTAGTAATACTAACTAACCAATAGCATGTAACATTAGTGCATTGTATGTCTGCTGAAACTGGTGGAGGCAACTGACTTCAAAAGGATGGATGCTTTGTAATTTTATCCTTGAAAGTATGATTATATACAAGAGAGATACCACTACACATGTATTTTAGGGAAAGAATATACTTATACAAACATGGACCAGCAGTGTAAAACTGCTCATTTATGTGTCCATTCCAGTTGTATGCTCAGCTTGTCTTGATCCTGTAGTAACAATATTAAAATTTGAACAACTTGACTTTGACTGGATGCAATGTTGCATCAAATGAAATTAACAGACCTGAAGTACCAAAATATCTGAACAATCAGCCTAGGTATAGATATGCTTAATACATTGGAACCTTGACTAGCAAAGATGGTGGGGTTTTGTTTTATAGATCTACATGTAACATAAAAATGGAATTCTTTTACTGGTTGTCTAACATAGATTATTTAGTTAACCACTGTTTAAATACTGCATATTTAGGTCTCTTCCAATTGAATTTCTTCCAATGATAAATATTTGTGTAAGCAATTGTTTTTTCAAGATCACAGGGTATGGGTCGTAAATGTTGGTCAATATCAGTTATTTAAAACAATATATACTATATATACTTGCTTATAAATTTAGTCAAACTGCAAACTACAAAGATCCAATATAATTCGCCTGCAGATTACGATCTATGTCTAGTGTTTTACTGATTACTCCAAATGAATTGCACAGATCACAGTTTCTTGTGCATTAAGCACTGGCAGATCTGGGTCTGTGTAGTTTGCAGATGACTTGTATATAAATGAGTATATAAAGTAGGTTTTTAGAAAGTACTATACACTTAACAAATTGCCTTTCTGTCATAATCAACAAACCAACAGACAGCTACTTCAATGAGTCAGTATTTGCTACTTTGAATGTAAGATTGTAATCAATCAGACTAAAATCAGATCTTCACATCAGGCAGGTTATGGGTCATAATCTGGTGACCTTTGAATTAGTCAATTAAAATACAGCTTTCAGATACCTGAAATCAAATCAAATTGTTTTGCACACATTGATACTCTTTAGCCATATCTCTCAAATGTTAAGATATAAGACTTCATCTGATTAGCTGATAAAAGCAGCAATTATGGCAATAACATAGGTTGCCAGAGCATGACCCCAAAATGGTCACTCCCAGATCTTCATATTGGATGGTGGAGATCTGATTTTAATCAGACTGTTATATTTATGATATCTTCAGGTTGAACAGAATTCTTTAAAAAATTTATCCATATCAAATATGTAACTTAATCTTTTGATGCTGCACAGTATTACTCATCCATCTCTCCAGATTTTTGGTTTGATTTGGTTTGGTTTGATATGGTTTGGTTTGATTTGTTTTGGTTTGATATGATTTAGTTGGGTTTGGTTTGCTTTGTCTTGGTTTGCTTTGATATAGTTTAATTTGTCCAGAATGCTAACCATTGAGCCATTTACCAGACTGCTTGAATGTTTGAATGCAATCTGTAAGCCAGCATCATTCCTTAAACACTGAAGGATATCTTCCTTAATGTTTGAAATAGTCAACATTTGTATTCTTGTTTTGTATCTGAACTAACCCTGATCACATCCAAACTTGTAAAAAAGTACACATTACTTCCTGATACTTACATTGTTTCTTTTGCTCATTGAATATATACATATATATCATCTTTCTGAACCCCGTCGAGTTTATCACAGTGTAGATTAAGTACCTCATTTATCCTGTGCAGTGAGTTTCGATTATTTTATTATGTCACCATGCTATTTTGAATCAGAAATTGTACCTTCTTTTCCATGAATACTGACCACATTAAGATACTGTATACTGACCTCTGTTAATGAGCTCTGAATGTTGTGCTGTAAACTAAGCACAATGCAAATTATTATATTTGTTTATGTAAAATATGTAATTTAATCCATCTTCATACTTAGATGTTTTGACATCTTATTATCTCGGCTAATACCCAATGTTTTAACCAATAAATGTAATCTGTAAATCAGCACCTTTCCTTAAACATAGAAGTACATGATTTTTGATACAATATTCACTGTCTTAAGATAATGTAAACAACACTTTATTCCCATAAACTTTGAAAAAAAGTATACAATCTTCTTGAACTGAGATTATTGCATTCTCCAGAAATAAAAAAGCCAAGTGTTCACATAGCTCTGTCATGTAAGTTAACTAGTGCAATAAATTTTGTTATGTGATTTTGGGTTTACCAAATTATATCATTTTATCGACTCCATTTAAAGTATTAGTAATGTTTAAACCCAGAACTCCCATAATTACCTTACTCACATGCTGGATAAACATTCCTATATTTATAGGCAGTTATTTTACAATAAAAAGAGAACATTTAAAATAATATCCCTCGTAGTGATTGATGCTCTACTAGGTCATAAGAATTTCCAGGAATTCAAGACCATTTCTTTCTTCCTTCTTAGAGTTTAAACCATCTATGATATGCTTCAGTAAAAACAAAATTTTCAAATTAGCTACAGTGGTGGACATATTGAATGTCAAATTGGCACCATTTTATTAAGGACAAAGTATTTGGTGAAAACTCCATTTTATAATATCATCAACTCAGTGGAGTAATGACATGATTTTCAAGACAGTGGTTGCAGCAGTCGGGCACTATTTTTATATAGGACCAAATAAGTATCATAACAAGTTTACTGGTGAAAACTCCATGTTTGTATAACTATCTGCTTAAAAAAAAATGGCAATAACAATATTTTCAAGATGGACACCAAAAGAACTCTTCTAATGGAAATCCCATTACAAACTGACTTCCCATTTAAAAGTAGCAGCAAAAACAAGAGTTTCATGATGGCCAGTTATAGGAAATCAGATAGTGCCATTTTAATTTATTATCAACAAAACATTATAAGAAGTCATTTAGTGAAATCCCATACTCATGATCATTCATTCAGAAGTAATTATCACAAGACAAGATATTTTGCTATGGTGGCCATCCTGGATGTCAAATCAGCACCACTTTCATTTAAGACTAACTGGTCATCATAAGGAGTCCTTTGGTGAAATTAATAAAACTTTCTCATCAGGAGAATTTTCATTGGAGACCAACTAGATATGATAAAAAGTCTGTCAGTGAAAACCTCATGTTGAAGTGACTATCCATTCAGAAGGAGCAGCATAACAATAAGATATTTAAGATGGCCTATTCAGTGGCCATATTGGGCATATGATCAGCACCATTTTTATTTATGACCAACTATATATCATAAGAGGTGGTTTGGAGAAAAACACTGTCTTAAAGTAACAATGCATTCGTGATGACTATTTATGACAAGATATTAAAGATGGTCACTTTATGGTGATAAAATTGTATGTTGGCACCATTTCATTGAAGATCAACTGGACATCATGAGAAGCCTTCGGTGAAAACCCCACATCCATATGAATGAATGTTCAGAGGACGTTGCAATAAAAGGATTTTCAAGAGGGCTGCCACTGTCGTGTATTGGATGTCAGATCAGCACCATTTTTAATTTGAACCAACATGAAGAAGTCATTTTAATGAAAACATGATAACATGACCATCCATGTATGTGGAGTAGAAATAAGAATTTTAAAAAAAAAACACTGGGCACTGAGTATAAAAAGCTTTTAAATATTCTTGGTGCAATTAGCTACAAATATAAAATCCAAATCACACACACACACACACACACACACACACACACACTTTGCAAGTTCCAACCTTGATTTACTGTTTGACATGTACTGCTTGTGCTGCAGGACCAGGTCATAACTTGATTGGTTTGTAAACAATGTAGGTCAATTCAAGGTGAAGGATGGTAAACAACAGACCTGTATGGGTCAAATTTAGCTGTTTCAGGCAGTGCACTAATCCTGTGTGGGCAAGAAGCATTTGCCAATTAAGATATTGATAGGGAAACAAAATGGAAAGAAAAAAACGCTGAGTATAAAAAGCTTTTAAATATTCTTGGTGCAATTAGTTACATACATTAGACCAACTTTTTTGTGGCAACCAAACTGTGCTCAAGTTAGTGGATTTCAAGGAAAAGTGGGAAAAAAAGAAACCCTACTGGGTCATAATCAGAACTGAACAGACATAGATGGGACATTTTTCAATACCAGTAAATCTCTATTTGGAATGTAGTATTTATTGGCGTGCATTCTATTTGCACGTTTCTGCATAAAACTGAACAGCATATTCCAAAGAAAAGACACCAGCATTTACAAGATAAAATGTTCATATCCATGGTCTAGTTTTTAATATATGTAACATACTGGACACAATTTTTAACATGCCAGAATTATGGCTTATTTCCAAAACCTTCTGATTAATATACTGTATAAACTTTCTTTGATAAGATGAATCTTAACTGTAAATGGCACAGACCCAAATATGCTGGCTGATCTGGGTCTGCACAGTTCATTAGAAGTAATCAGTATAACAAACAGTAGAGACCCTGTTCTGCAGGTGCATAATGCTACAGCAGATCAGGATCTTTGTTGTCTGCAGTTTGACTTAAATTATAAGCAAGTAAATATAGTAAATTAGAACAAGAGTACCCTCACCATGGTCTGTGGTCTATCTACATACTAGAAGAGTTGAATTTGTATGACCTAGACCTTTGGTAAAGGTATGTGGCCTTGAAGTAAAATTATTGTGCAGAAATCATTATTTTCTTATTAGACTTACTTTGGTTGTGACCTATAAACCTACACCCCAGAATGTAAGGCAAGCCATCCACAAATTTTGGTCAAGGAACTACTCCTGGTAAAAAGTCATTATGCAAAACAGATTTTTCATTGATCTTCAATGCCCTTGACCTTCAATGGCCCCAAAATCAACAGGCCTTTTCAATATCAAGAGTGTGAGGTCTAGAACTAAATCAATATGCAAAAACCATTGTTCTCCTTACAGCCAAAAAAACCAAGAAATTGACCTTTTGACCTAAATCAATATACTTCTTTCTTTCCCAACATGCAAGTCATCCAAAATCTTTGATGAAGATAAATGGTTCAGATCTGAAATTTCAACAAAAAAATTTTTCTGTTCTTTTAATTTCAACCCAAAATTTATATGCTTCTTTCCTAGCCAAGTGCAAGAGATCCAAAAAGTCTGGAAACTGTACATGATGGTGAACTGAGGCTATTATCCAAAAATAAAAACTCATCCAACAGATGGAAAGACTGACAGTCATAAGATAACAAAAGGGTTATAAAAAAGTAAAATAATATAAAAAAAGTACATGCATTAATTTAACCTGTGTGAACAGCAATATCAGTTTGACATGTCAAGACAGATATTTTACATATTGTATCTAAACAGAGATCCAGTTATTTACTTATCAATAGTTTGCAAGTATTGTAGTCATACAAAAGTCATTTTGAACAGTTCTACTTCACTAGTTGGTTTGACTAATGTGTTGTGAGTAACATTACTAAGATGCAAAACAAGGTCATATCAATATCTGTACTTTGTTGAATAGTCCTTTGGAGATACCACCAAACCCCTTCCTTTCCTGGCACCCCTGTATACTGTCTCAACAATGTCAATGAATTCCTGTACATCTTCCATTGCCCAGTTGATCTTATTATTGTTACCAGTTCCCAAGTCAATCATTATGTGCTTGTTTCTGTAGAAGAACATGATAGTACATGGGTCATATAACTCGTACATCTTGTTAAAGTCGGGAACTTCTGTAATATCAACCAGATAAATGACAGCAAAGTTTTTCATTTTCTCTGCACATTTGTACAGAGTTTCATCCATTACCATGCAAGTTGGGTCCCAGTCATGGCCGAATCGAATGATCAAAACACGGTCTTCTTCCGACAATATAGCCTGGTCCACCTGCCAGCCATTAGTCAAGTGCTGTAACATGTAACTCATGATGCCAAAGAGCTTGATCTATCCTTTCAGAGAATTAAAAATGATCTTTTTTTTATGGACACCACTCTGAAAACAAAAAAATTCAGATTAACTGTAATGAATTCTTTGTTATGCCAAAATACCAGAAAAACAAAAAAAAAAATGGGTAAGAGGATAAGGCCAGATTTTTTTCTAGCACATGTTAATTCATGTCAGTTTCCAATCTAAACTTCAGATGTAGACAAACTATTTTGTGGGTGTGCTGCATATTTGATAAAATGTTATATGGTCAGGGTAATTAAAATAGGGTAGGACAACATATTTATTTCTTTCCTTAGTTATAGAGAGACCTCTCCGGTGGCCTAGTGGTTACAGCATCCACCTTGGATGTGAGAGGAAGTGGGTTTGATTCCCTGCCAAGTCATACCAAAGACTTATAAAAATGGTATTAACAACTGCCTCACTTGGTGCTCAGCATGAAGAGATTAGTGTTAGAACTGGTGTCAGGATAATGTGACTGGGTGGGACATCATGCTACATGTCTGTGGCATGATGCCCCAGTGCTAGATATTACTAAAAACTGCCACACTGCATATAACTTGACTGGGGATGGAACCCACAACCTCCCCACAATGCCATAGGTAAAATTTTAGCACATGCTTGCTGTGGCCATACAATGTAAACCATGCCCACTTTCTCAACACTACCTCACCTCTTTGGTGATTGGTAGACACTCATCCATGAAAAACAGAGGACAGACCTATCTTTTTGCCGAAAGATCTATCAGAACTGGTGAAGAGATGGTGGAGGAACTTTTCTTAAACACTTACCAAAACCAACCAATACACAGAGAAATGAAAAACTGTGTAATGTTTCATAACTATTGTCTAAAATGACCAGATAAAGGAAACTCAGACTAGTTGTTTAAATGATTTGATACACATAACTATCATGCAATAACATCAGCATTTAGCAAATCTTCTGAGTAATTTAGATAACATCACAGGATAGCAAAAGGTAAGCGAGATGTGAAAAGCAGTTTAATTTAAATAACTTCACTACATTACTGCAGTGGGTGGAAACAGATAAGGAAGCAGTGCATGGCAGTCATAAATATGATTCAAAATGTCTAAATATGACTCAATTTGTCAGAATTTTACACAACTTTTATGAAGCTGCCAAATATGGATGTTTGTTCTTATTTCAACAAGTTAGGACTTGGAAAATATGTGATATATTTAAACACTCATTTCCCTGTACATAATAAATACCTGCATTTCTGCTACCTTACCCGTTTCCTATGACCGACTACGAGACCATACAAGTATATAGTCCGAGTTTCCTCTGACCCTTGACACCCCGTAGTTGATATTTGGAAAGCCAAATATCAAAAATGGGGTGACAAGGGTCAGAGGAAACTCGGACTAACAAGTATATTGAATATTCGTACGCATGAAAGACGTATAAAGTTTGTAATAGAAGGTTCTAGAAACCTGACTGATAAAAGTGCATAAATTAAAAGAAATGTGCACTGCCTTATTAGTATATGATATTGCTTTAAATTTTTAAATATAACTGTTCGAAGACTGACATTTATGCAAAGTTTGCAAGGAAAACAAAAGGTAGTTGTCAAATCATGAAAAATAGGCAATAAATAGAATGATAGGTTTTAAAAACATTTTAAATTAAAAGTTCGCCTGTTTTTCAGAAGTATTTGCAAATGTTTTAACCATACAAGGAACAGAACTTACGCAATTTAATCAATAAAACCTAAAAAAAAAAAAAAAGCGAGGATAGAACAGTGTCGATCTTGCTCTTCGACTAGCACGTCTGTGCGACGATTCTATCATTCGGCTAGAGAACAATGTTACTGAAACGAACATATATTTTTGTACATTTAAAAATTCTTAATTTTTAAGAGAAATTTTTCCTACAAACGCACAATGATAAACAAGACAACTGTTATTAGAATTTACAGTTTACAAAAGTTCATTTGGACGTACTATATACAAATATATTATTTGATATAATGGCGATATTCCGCTCCATTTCTGTCCTTTTATAACATACAAACCCATCCTTCCTGGAAGGTCAGGGGCGCTCACCAGTTATTATGTACTTTTGAGAGAGTGATGTATGTAAGGTGAAGTTGTTTGCATTTTAAACATGCACAGTGGAGAGAATGTTGGCATACCTATATACTACTTTCATGTAATGTGGATGAAATTTCTTTGGATATTGTACTTTTGGAAATTTTAAATGATCTTAGGACACTGCTAACTATAATGACTGCTCCCTTGTGCTCCAAAAATCAACCTGAATTTGTCTAAAGTACACTATTCTTGGCAGCTATTAAAATATGGAAAATGAATTTTGCCAAACTAGATAATACCAGCTTCTAAAAATGCAATGACTGAATTACCAAATACATAAAATGTAAAAAAAAAAAAAAAGTTATTGGCTCTTTTTTTTACAATTTACCTCTGAAGTTCGAGAAGTGAAAATGAAGAAGTAGATTTAGCACTTTTTTGAAAGATGCACATCTAGAGTAAGGCCAAGCTGTGTACTCTCTAACCCATATTACACCCATCAATCATACATCAAAATAAAGGGAATTAAAGGTTCTTTGAACAATACTTAAGATATACAAAGTCTCTTTTAAGTAACCAGTATAACTAGTGAAGAAAACCCGGGGAAACTTTTTTTCTTTAAAATTTTAACCCGCTAAATACGAAACTGTATAGCGCCACTTATATGCCTTTG
This sequence comes from Potamilus streckersoni, assembly GCA_016746295.1. NCBI lineage: Eukaryota > Metazoa > Mollusca > Bivalvia > Unionida > Unionidae > Potamilus > Potamilus streckersoni. The sequence continues at coordinate 2,319,955 of JAEAOA010001226.1, forward strand.
AGAGAGTGACTTATGAAAGGTGAAGTTGTTTGCATTTGAAACATACACAGTGGAGAGAATGTTGGCATACTTCTATGCTACTTTCATTTAATGTCGCTGACATTTCTTTGGATATTGCATTTTGGCAAATTGTATATAATCTAGGAACCCTGAGTATAAAAATTACTGCTCCCTTGTGCTAAAAAAAAAAATTAAAAAAATCAGCCAGACTTAATCTGAAGTACCCATTAAAAGAGGGTAAATAAATTTTGACCGACTAGACAATACCAGCTTCTAAAAGTGCGATGGATGAATTGCCAAATATGTAAGAATGTAAGATGAAAAAAGTTATCGCCTGTTTTTTTTTTGTGTTTTTTGTTTGGTTTTTTTTTTTGTTTTTTTTTTTACAATTTACCTCGGAAGTTCAGCAAGTGAAAATGAACATGTGGAGCTAGCAGTTTTGTTTATGAAGTAACATATTTGGAGTATGGCCAAGCTGTATACTCTCTAATCCATATTACATAAATCATACACCAAAGTAAATGGAATTAAAGGTTCTTTTAGCAACACCTAAGATATAAAAGGTCTTTCTTTAAATAATCACTATAACCAGTGAAAAAACCCGGGGAATTTTTTTTTCATTAAAATTATCCACAATCAAAATACGAAACTATAAAGCATCGCATCATTCATCATGTCGAGAAAGAATTTTGTTATGGGGGCGCTTTGTAGATAGAGAGACGTGTGTAAGGCGAAGTTGTTTATATCTGCAATATGCACAATTGAGCGATTGTTGATATACCTCTATTTCTTTGGATATTGTATTTGGATACTGTACTTGTGGAAACTGCACCTGATATTAGCATACTGCTAACTATAATGACTACTCCCGTGTCGTAAAAAAAAAAATCAGCTTGAATTTGTCTAAAGTACACAATCTTGAACTATCTTTAGCAATTATTAAAATAGGGAAACGAATTTTGCCAGGCTAGATAGTACCAGCTTCAGAAAGTGAAATTTACCTCTTAAGTCCAGGAGATGACAATGACCAAGCGGAGCTAGCAATGTTTTGAAAGATGCACATCTTAAGTAAAGCCAATCTGTATACTCAATAACCCATATTACAACAATTGTACACCAAGCTAAAGGGTTCTTTGAATGATTCCCTAAGATATACAAGGTCTGTGTTTGTTTTTGTTTTTGTTTTGTTTTTTAAATGACTAGTATAACCAGTGAGGAAAAACTGGTGACATTCATTTTCTTTGAAAATCCAACCCTATGCAAAATATGACACTGTAGAGCGTCACCATAATTCGTCGTTAATTCAGAAGTATATTCTGAATTAATGGAACAATATGACGGGGGAAGGAATAGAATCGCAGTCGAGACAATGTCAGTCTTTGCTGTCGTAATATATGTGGTGCCCTTCGCAAGAGGCTAATCACCAAATACTTAAAATTGACGCGTATTCATACAACCACTTCCGAGGCTATTACACAACCTGAAGAAAAATCGCTGAGCCATGTTCCGATATTAGTCTGATTCTTGCCTTGTTCTTAATTTTTGTTAATCAAAGTTTGTTGGGTTTTTTTTATAGATCATGACTTGTTGCCTATGATTAATGTATCCTGTCTTTTAATTTAGTTTTGTAATATTATATTTGCTATGGTTCAAAAATAGCTCGATCTTTATTTTAATTCAGATATTTGTGATGATGGAATAAATGGTATAAAATGGTCAACTGAATAGTGGAAAAATCAAAGATATTTTTAAAGGGACATAATCTTTGCTTATAAATGGAAAAATCATTTTATTCGAGATGTTTTGAAGTCTGCAAAAATACTACCTGATATATCTGAAGCAATTTAAACTTGAGCTTTCAACTTTTAAAATAATTTTGGGTAGGAAAAGTAGACGAAGATGGATTTGGAAGTTGATTCTGCCGATTCTACTTTATCAGCAACCTTTTAGAGCAGTCCATTCATGAACAAGACTTCCTATGAAAATGAACAAACATCAATAGCTCTAAACAGAGACCTTTAACCGGGTTACACAAAACGAGTCCTCTACAGGGTTAACGCATTTTTGTTATTTATTTTTTCTCTTGACGCTTGTATGTCCGACTTTTACGAGTCCTCGTTTACCGACCCGGGAGATTCACTCTTGGTCATCGCCATCTCTGCTGTAGCGACGCGGTTAAACGGTGTAATTAAATCATTATTGAATTAATTTTAACGAGCGATTAAACGGTAAACAAAGACGATTAAACGGTAAACAAAGAATCTCGTACAGCTAAACTAGCTCGACAGCGACTAGCGGCTTTTAAGAAATATCTCCCCGTCTGTGATTCTGTGAAACAAAAACTACAAGCGCATCAGGAGCCTTAAGTGGAATTTACAGAAGGTACATAACAGTTATTTAAACCAATTGTCGAACCAACAAAGAAAATTGTTACAGCAAATGAGGCAGCACAAAAAGCTCAAGACATTACCTGTTGATATTGCTGGCCGTCATACAGCAACTCGACCACCACCCAGCAACCTACACAACGAAAACCTGAAGATCAGCCATCGCCGCTGCCAAAAATTAAAATTAACATTTTAGATAAATTTACGCTGGATGGTATTGTCGCTGTCAAAAACTCAGACCAGTTAATTACTATTTTGGCGTTTGGATATCGTGATAGAGATAAATATGTAAAACCCGAATATATTAAAACTCTAAAGTCTACTGATTGGGTTAGGCATGTATATCGCGTCGCAACTTATACTCCTCGGATTAGATATGAGGAAGATGTTAATCAGTTTAACATTTTTACCCAGACAATAGGTGAGCATATTGAACGAGAAAAACAAGAAAGGAAACAAAATGAAGAAATGAAGTTGAAACTTAAAAATCTAATCAATAATGGAAATTAACCTTAACAATAAGTAAGAAAGCAGACGAAAAAACAAGTAAGAAAAAAAGAGACGAAACAACAAGTAAGGAAAATGCAGGCTAAACAACAAGTAAGGAAAAATAAAAATGGTATGATACAAATCCTGACCCCGGTGCCACTGGAAATGATATTGCCATTCAAGGAAGTGGTCTTATTACTGCATGTCCTAATAATGTCATTTCCGATGTTGATAGACAAGAAATTCTGATTGGCGGAAGACGAGCCGGTAATAATTACCCAGAAGTCATTAACGAAGCAGCTGCTATTTGTCAGAGATTATTCACAGGCGGTGTCATGGCAATTAATGTTTGTATGTCCCTCATTGATGAAATCGTCGATGATCCCCACAGTGACTGAGGGTATGCAGATATTAGATATGAGGAAAATGTTAATCAGTTCAATACACATTTTTACCCAGACAATAGGTGAGCATATTGAACGAGCAAAACAAGAAAGAAAACAAAAAACAAAAAAAAAAAAACAGAAAAAAAGAAATGAAGTTGAAACTTAAAAAACTAAACAAGGAAATTAACCTTAACAACAAGTAAGAAAACAGCAGACGAAACAACAAGTAAGGAAAAAGCAGGCTAAACAACAAGTAAGGAAAACTAAAAATGGTGTGATGCAAATCCTGCCCCCAGTGCCACTAGAAGTGGTATTGCCACTCAATAAAGTGGTCTTTTTACTATATGTCCTAATAACGTCGATGTTGATAGACTAGAAACTCTGATTGTCGGAAGACGAGCCGGTATTATTTCCCCAGAAGTCATTAACAAAATCAGATGTTATTTGTCAGAGATTATTCACAGGCGGTATCATGGACAGTAATGTTTATCTGTCCCTCATTGATGAAATCGCTGATGATTGCCACAGTGATTGATGCAATTAGATCGTGACAAGAAAATAAGACGATCATACATAACGCTCAGCGTAGACCTATAATGGTCATGGTGGTAAATTCACGATTACCAAAATATATAGCGATCTACGGAGATGGACTCTGTGATGTTATCCAGGGTCTGTTCAGAATGATAGCAGCAAACGCAATACCTATTGCAAAAATACTGGGAATGAATGCTATTGGCGTTGTTTGGTGGCGTTGGTGATTTTGCTAGCAAAGCATTCTCAGCAATGAAGGATAGACTAGCACGATTAACGCGACGAAAACACCAGTCAGTAAAACTGCAGCCAGTAAACCTGGCAAACAATTTATGCATGCAAATGTTAGTAAAATAAAAAATTTTCATGCGTATTTCCACTGTCACACATCTTTAGATTTTGCAGAAATGTCAGAAAGGTTATTTTCGGATCCTAGCATACATTTGTACTCGTAAGAAAGGCTACCGAAAATTATGAAATCTGGTGCCCTATCGGTGATGCAGGTAAGTAATGCTGACAAAACCTTCATTGTGGATGGAAACAATGATACCGTCATTGACCGAAGAACAACGATTGTTATCGTTCATGGATATTTGCGGGAAGTCAACATTGTCATGGTAAACAATGACTACATATACTGTCTAAGACACTTCGCTAAATACAACGCGTTTTGTGCTTTCTATGTCCAATTTTAATTTGCTTGATGCTGCTAAGAAATTAAACGTCAACTCAAACACTTAAATGACGCCAAACGATCAAATACCCGTGTTAGGTTTGAGCTATCTGTGGGTACCATTAAAGACATTGCCAAGATGGGTTCCAGGTGCGACCGAAGATACATTAGTGGTGTTTGCTGAAAACGGTAAAATTAACAACTCTGAGGAATTACTTCTAACACTCATGGAAGAGATTACTGGACGCATCATAAGAATTTGAGACCCTATGTATGGCGATCTCAACATGAGCAGAAATCAATTATCAGCGTGAAAGAACCAAAATCAAACATTGACGTGGCAACAACAAAATACGTGGACAGTAACGACGCTCAGTACATAAGTTGCGAGAATCGGTGATGCAATGACTGGTTCTCTGAACATGGGCGGAAATAGCATTGGTAATTTGTGAGAATAAGACACAAACGATGACGCTGCAACGAAGAAATATGTCGACAACAGCAACATCGCGATGATGACCTCGTTAATGACAATAAATGATGGTATGACCACGATTGGATCTGAATATGTTAATCATGTAACCGATTTTACAATTTTCGTAGAAACACAAATAGAACCATTAATAATTTTGGGGGGAATCCAAGAGTCATTGCCGTTAACTCTTTGACATCAGAAAGATTACTGATGGTGTAGTGATCGTACAATTCAATCAACGTTGTATATACAATAGCGTCTGGCTTAGAATTATGGTCACCACTCAAGAAATCCATCAAATGTAACACTGAGGTTACCAATGGGTGGAATCCAAGAGTTATCGCCATTAACTCTATGACATCAAAAAGATTACTGATGGTATAATAATCGTACAATTCAATCAACTCTGTATATACAATAGCGTCTGATCAGCATTATGGTCACCACTCAATAAATCCATCAAATGTACCAATGAGGTTACCGGTGGGTACATGTTTTCATTACTCAGCGTTACAACATTTGCTATATGTACCACGATTTCACGGCATTATCCAGTTAGTGGATCTTCTGGATCTGTGTTAGTGATATTGGAGGAAAACGACGAGATAACATTGTTGATGGATTCCGAAGGAAAAATAAATCGTCTGCGTGTCGTATTAATGGTGTATTGAATTCCTCACTAATATACCACGTACTTAAGAGGTTTGTAATCTACATAATGAACATCGACTGACGTTCAACGTTTCAGATACGAGCAAACGTGTTTGGGGCAGACCCAACTATAAAATATCATTGATGCTCATACAGTAAAACAAGAACAAAATACCGCATACGTATCGTGTTACGGACAATTGTTTACCCTGCATCTCCTGTAGTTGCTGAAACTATAATCAGAGCATTATTAGCCACATAAATAATAGCACCAACAATAGGAATTGTAGTTGCAGTTATAACTGCTGTTGTCAGCATTCCCAATATCATCGCAAAGAAGCTATACACGTGCGCGGCTGATTAATTACACAAATATACAACGTTGCTATCAGTGGCAGTACAAGCGCACGCAAAATTATCATTGCTTATATCACTAGGTCTCGATGATGGAATAATATCAGATCAGGAATTCGAAATGTCAAAATGATTAAGGTTTACTATGATGCAACGGGAAAACCCTTCTTTGTCTAAGGATTAAAATCTTCAGCAGAAGAAGCCGCCGACTCTGACAAAGACATGTATTTAGATCTCCAATTCAGGAATTCGAAATGTCAAAATGATTAAGGTTTACTATGATGCAACGGGAAAACCCTTCTTTGTCTAAGGATTAAAATCTTCAGCAGAAGAAGCCGCCGACTCTGACAAAGACATGTATTTAGATCTCCAATTTAAATAATAATGTCGCAAGATCAATTCCTGATGACATCAGCTCGATTACTAGAACAAATCATCATTAATACAACAACACTAACAACCACGATGATATCAACAAGCTCAACCAAGCCTGACTTTAATGTCAGCTTTCTATCAGCAATTGCAGCCAATGAACAGCTCTAGCACAATTTCGGTACATATCCGAAATGCCAAAATCAGACTAAGTTTTTTTTGGACCCATGAAACCTTACAACGATAATGAAAAAAAAATATTTTGTGAGGTATTATATGATGTACCAACTACCAACATACGAGACCTTTTGTATACAACAAAACGAAACTATAAGATGCCGTCTAAACAATCTTGACACTCACCCACACAAAAACGTTTAGTGTTAATATACTTATTCATGATTATAGCAATGAGATATTTTGGTTAACGCAGAAACAGTTAAATGAGCTGCACTGAGTACATGTTATTACAGCTGTATGTGATAGGGATCAAGTTCTGAATTATGCATATTCTTGCCTTAAACTTTTCATGTTACAGCAAATGCTTTATGGGTTGTCACATTTCATGTTACAGAAAATGCTTTATGGGTTGTCAGAAAATAAAATTTGTCGGGTAACTACCAAACCAAAAAATTTTTCGACAAAAAGGAAACACTATAGATACCGTTGAAAATAATCTCTGATATAATCGGGTGGGTGGGAAGGTGACATTATTCGGTGTCACAACATTCACTTTCAAGATTTTCACTTTAACAATTCGATTGTTTATAATTCGACTGTTTACAAATATATATATATATATATTTTTAACTGTCTTACACGCGCACTCAGTCTTTTTTGTGTCATATTCATGAGACAACTATGATCTATTTTTCTCTAATGCCTGTTGCTCATCTTCTGTATCATCACATACATAAGCTAGCGATTGTTTCACTGACTGTTGGAGTTATTTAATAAACCTGTTTTCGGATGCTAGTGTATTTCTTCCTTCTGATTTTCGTTCTGATATTTCAAAATCATTTATGATTTTTTTCAGTATCAAGTTGATCAGAAAGTTGTTTATGGTAATATAATTTTTTAATCATAAATAATCACATTAATATTTTCGTAATTCATTATATAATAAAAATATTACTTTCATTACATGTTGTTTTAAGTAGGAAAAACAGTAAGAGGTACACTCGTATTAGGGAATAAATTTCAACTGATCAAGGGTGCTCAAGAACTTGTGCAATTCCATCAGGTCCATTCATGGGGTCCTCTTTAATAAGGCTTATTCTTCTTTGACTGTTAAGGAGCTGACAGTTCTTTGCTGTATTTTTATGAGGTACCCTTCAGTGAGGATATTTTTATTTCTGGCTACCTCCATTTGTGGAGGTGCTCATCAATCTTACTGTCTATTATTACTATGAGGCGGAGCTCCTGTTTTTCCATCTCGTCGTCCCCAGACAATAGTCAGCGATAATTCTTCCGCTGCTCTACGTTCAATGTATTTATAGTTTTAACTTTTTAATTTTTTGTAAACCTTCCCCAAAATCAAATCCTGGGGAGTGCAAAATCATCACCCACCAAGTTGTTTTACATGGTGGGGAGGTGTACTTTATCAGTTGAATTTCCAGCTCGGGCTGGAGCCCCCAATTATGAAATGGGATTTTTTACAACCATCGACAAATTTGTCAGTGACAAATTTGTCAGCCACAAAATTGGTACGCTAATTTCCATATGTTGAGAGTGAAAATCCGCATCACTAACCTCTGGGCCACAGTGCCTTCTAAGTATTATATGTTTAAAAATTATTGCGAAGTTACTAAAAGTCATGTTTAATAAGGATTGTTAGCTCCCTTGCACGAGTTATCGTTGTTAACTCTAATTCCGTTGAGCGAAAAATCCAATGCTCTTTTGATAAGCTATCAGTGGTTTAATTGAAGATTTATTTAAGAGATAGAGGTACACTCGTATTAGGGAATAAATTTCAACTGATCAAGGGTGCTCAAAGACTTGTCAATCTATGCATGCGTATCGGGGAATAACTCTGAATTGATCAAGAGTGCTCAAGGACTTGTCAATTTAGGTACTCGTACGATACGTGAAATACAAATACACAACAATGAGTTTGAAAACAAACGTCATTCAGAAACATTTAGGTACTCTGTGTGTGTGTGTGTGTTTTTTAGATTTTTAACGTAGCTTTAAAAAAATTTCAGTGATATCGCTAGGATGTCTTCAGTGTGACAATTCATAGTCATGTCTAGCACTGGGGCATAATGTCGCAGACATGCGGCATGATGTCCCACCCATTCAAATTATCCTGACACCAGGCCAACCAGTCCTAACACTAACCTCGTAATTCTGAGCGCCAAGTGATTTAGCTGATAGTACCATTTTGTAAGTCTTTGGTATGACTCGTCCGGGGTTTCCAACCCGCAATCTTACGCATCCAAAGCGGACGCTCAACCATAAGGCCACCTGAGCGGTTCAGAATTTTGGTGCGCCACTCGGAGAAAATATTCCAGAGCCATGAACTTTAAATGGTGTATGCGATATTGATTTGACTTATTTGCTATTGTTCAGAACAGAAGATTTGTAAGATAATATTGTATTGAACAGTTCAAGAACTTTTGATTGTAAAACGATGAATGCCAAAAAGCAGTTGAAAGCTGAAGTTTATTTTATGATGATAGACATATGCATTTAGTTGCACATCACAATTTCGCAGGTGTGCTCGCAATGCCATGTGAAGGCCAAAATAATAGATTCGATGCCAAACGATTCTAAGAAGAAAATTGATTATGAACCTTGAGCTTGCTTGTTTAAAGTGTCTGGAAAAGTACATGCTGCTGGATGTAAATGTCAAGCCGGGTATGTAATCTTTCTTCTTGTCATATAACATAATTTCGACCAGAGTTTAAAAAGATAAACGTTGATTTAGGCTGTATTTGAGGGGTGTATCGAGGGTGTCCGGCCCACCTCCTAAAATAAAAATATACATAGAAAAGTACAGGCACTTGTCATTCGAAATTTCACCATCATTTTATTCTTGTGCACGTTTCTTGGGTATTATGCACACTTTAAGTAAATAAGTACACAGATTTTTGCTTTGGTGCCCTTTTAAGAATAGACAAGGTCCTTTTGAAATTTAGGAATTCCACCCCCAACACTTGATCATATCCGGTTCTGTTAATACTGAGAATCTGTTCTGCCTCTTAATAAAAATGTTTTATCTGCTAGAAAATAATAAAAGTTTCAGTACACGATTAAATTCCACAAAAAGTAATTATGCAAATTACTGACTTGTTCTATTGTCTTATTTTGGCTTCTTTTCTAATAATTTCATAAATTTCATAATAAATATTTAATTATATATTATTTTTCCTTGCCAGGAAGGCGAATTATGCAAATGCAATTCTATTGCTGCTTTATTGTATACCTAGATGGATATAACTCGTTCTGATGTTAAAACATTTCCCTCTGTAATTGCTGCATACACAACATTATTGTCTATAAGAACTACGAATTGTAGCGATTTTTACTCCCCAAAAGTTTGTGAATACGTCAATTTTATCTTTATTGGTGAAGTGCACGCAATGAAAAGTAATAAATCAGGGGAGATAACAACCCTTATTGAACAGGGATATACCTGGAAATCACAACTGGGGGCGTAGCATAGTAGCATATTCCTAACATGGATACAGGCGATGTTACTGGTTTGGTACTGCTTAATCTCTAGGAAACTTTGGTTTTGGAGTTATCTCCCTGCACCTGGAGTGTTATAGGTGGTGCTCACCAGTTATTATGTACTTTTGAGAGAGTGATGTACATAAGATGAAGTTGTTTGCATTTAAAACATGCACAGTAACAAAAATGTTGGCATACCTCTATGCTACTTTCATGTAATGTGGCTGACATTTCTTTGTATATTGTAGTTTTGGAAATTGTAAATGATCTTAGCAGACTTCTATCTAAAATGACTTCTCTCTTGTGCTCCAAAATTCAACCTGAATTTGTCTAAAGTACACTATCCTTGACAGCTATTAAAATAGGGAAAATGAATTTGGCCAGACTAGACCATACCAGCTTGTAAAAGTGCAATAAATGAATTGCCCAATATATACAAAATGTAAAATAAAAAGTTATCGGCTCTTTTTTTTACAATTTACATTTGAAGTTCGGAAAATAAAGTGAGCAAGTGGAGCTAGCACTTTTTTAAAAGGTGCACATCTGAAGTAAGGCCAAGCTGTATACTCTATAACCCATATTACACCCATCAATCATACACCAAAATAAAATGAATTAAGGTTCTTTGAATATTACCTAAAATATACAAAGTCTTTTTTAAATAGCCAGTATAACTAGTGAGGAACCCAGGGAAAATTCTCTTTCTTTTAAATTCTAACCCTATGCTAAATACGAAACTGTAGAGTACCACCTTAAAACAAATATAAAAATGTATGCACTTATTTTTCTTATTTTCATTTTTATTATGTATGATGCTCTGAATAACATTTTACATTGACATTGATTTTATTCATGAAAAAGCTCATTATGCTTATTTTTGCTCTAGCTTACATAATTGCCGTGAGGCATATTTGTGCGAGTAGTGAGTGACCTTAATTATGGGGAAATTTGAAGGCTTAGAATATAGGAATAATGTCAACTTAAATTGAAAACTGTTGCCTTTTGTAAAAGAAACATGTACTGAAAATGTTGCTTTTCATTTATTTGCAATGAAATTAAAAATAAATGAGGACAAAGCAAATGTGCTTTCTTCCATATTAAACAATAAATTAGTATTTTACCCTTTGACCTTTACGAACCTCACCTGTTCCATCCCTTTTCAAACTGTTATTGATATCTCGGGATAAATATGGCTAGTTTCATTTTCCTGTCTTTCAGCATAGCACTGGTTGTTATGTTGACAAAATGCAAAGTGCACTTTTGAAATAGCTCACTTTTTATCATAAGGTGGTGATGCTGTACCTCTTTGAGACTCTGACTCTTATAAATGCTGTTCTAAGGTGGGAAATATAGGACAAATATTCAAAATGATTGTTTTGATGCTTGGGACTTAAATATTTCAGCTCTACAATCAAACTTAAATCATACAATAATAATGCCTATATACTTTTTAAGGTGGCGCTCAGCAGTTATTATGTACTTTTGAGAGAGTGATGCATGTAAGGTGAAGTTGTTTGCATTTAAAACAAGCATAATAGAGAGAATGTTGGCATACCTATATGCTTGCTACTTTCATGTAATGTGGTTGACATGTCTTTGGATATTGTACTTTTGGAAATTGTAAATGATCTTAGCACACTTAAACGAAAATGACTGCTCTCATGTGCTCCAAAAATCAACCTGAATTTGTCTAAAGAACTATATTCTTGGCAGCTATTAAATTAGGTTAAATGAATTTTGCCAGAATAGACAATACCAGCTTCATAAAGTGCATTAAATGAATTACTAAATATATAACATGTAAAAATTTATCGGCTCGTTGTTTTACAATCTCTGAAGTTCAGAAAGTGAAAATGAGCAAATGTTGCTAGCCCTTTTTTGAAAGGTGCACATCTGGGGTAAGGCCAAGCTGTATCCTCTATAAAAAATATCACACCCATCAATCATGCACCAAAATAAAGGTTCTTTGAGCAATACCTAGGATATACAAAGTCTTTTTTAGGCAGTATAACTACTTAATCAATCTGGGCCTCCCTGAATCTGAGATAACCGGCATTATTAACAGAATCGACACGTTTTTAGTTTGCCTAATTATCTCAGCACGCGGAGCATCATAATTATTGATGATGAAATGCATTACAAATTCATCGGCGTTATTTTCTTGCTCCATTTCTATAGCATATATCACTTGTGTAAATTAATTTTTTTTATATAACTAGAAAACATATGTGGGATGTTGCTAGCCCGAAAATCTAGCTAGATAGTCTATTTTTTATAACAGGAGATATATTACCATATTTTTTTAAAAAATCATTATATCGTTTTTAAGCTCTGTATTATCTACCTTCTTACATTACACACAATTGCGTCCCCACCACTCACTTGTTACACTTCAAAATGGCTTTGGTTCTATACTTTCGTCGCAAACCCTGCAGGTGGTATGCACAGAAATCCGTTACACAAGCCTTATTACGATGAATTGTAATCATTTGCAACTGGTTTTTTTTTGTTGCGCGAATCATTGTATATTATAAATTGAAGTTTAATTTAAATATACTTATGCCTTAAATATGTGACGGAAGAATTAACAAGATTATATGCGATGAAGCCGTCTCAGGCTAGACTTTATCTTGATAGAATAACTCCTGACTTGCCGAGGCGAGATCTGGTTGATGTTGATTTGACGAATGCGACTTTAATCAATCGTATCCGTGAAGCCAAGAGGGAATTTCGCAACGATGACGCAGCTTATGTGTGATCATCATTCAGCTTTAGGCAAGACGATAACTCCCAGATTGATGCCACAATGAATGACCAGCGAGCAAGGACAGTCATTCATTATCTAGACGAACAAAAATATCTTTTTAGAATAAAATTATCATTGCGGCAGACGCCGCTGACTTAACCTGGATTATCCGTGACAAATATGACCCTGTTCGAGAATCACACTACACTGGGGATGTTGTCACGTTAAACAAACATTCCAAACCAGGAATACTGACGGGTATCCGTGTAGTTGTTTGAAAAATCCGAATGTAGAAATTATGATCAGTTTATATTGCTTAATGGAGCTATTCATCGTACAGAATCTCCTCATTCAGAGATGGCAAAGATTGCGTCGAATACACGAATTATATTGACGATACTAAACGATTACTCAGTAATTGCTTCACCGTTCCGTCCGTTGCTGCTCACGTTGCTCAGAAGAAAATTTGTAGAGGCCAACACGGCTGGAATGTTTTGAAGATATACAAGGCAGTTGTGTCGAATACGGACACGTCGAATTGTGGAATACTAAATACGATTATAAGAATGTTTTCTCAGTTGATATTATTGCATGTTATCCTGGAAGTTTTTTTTTGGAATGGGAGAGTGTGATAAGTATTTTAAAAGATTTGGACATCAAACACATGAGATGACTTGAGTTGCGATAAATGGACCGTTGTTAGATTTTGACTTAACTGGATTCATATGTATTGAATCATTCGAGTTTGCATCAGAAAACTTTCATTCTGTTGTCGCTGTTTGGTTTGGTCTTCATTTAATAAACGTGGTTGTGACTCCATTGGTTTTATTACGATATATGCTTGATGCAAAGATATTGATATCGTTAACCGTGAGTGAAACAATAATATTGTATCTTCCACAAAATCAAGTCTGGCTTTCAAAAAAAAAAAAAAAACCTACGACGATCTTAGGGCTGACGAAGATGTTAGAGATTATGAAATTAAATTTGCTAAAGATCTTGGTAGAAAACTAAGTGGGAAATGTACACAAGGAGGATCATATGATCATAAATAACATTGTCCAAGACTAATTATCGATTTTATAACTGCTGATAGAACATAGAAAAATATATATGTAGATCGAATCAATGTTAACGTATCTAATGGAACCACACTAGGGAAAATTATGATGGGGACTCACATTTTACTCATTTAAGATCTTCGAATGATAAACAAATTCCTGATACTGCATTAGAGTTGTAGAGTTGACAAATATTCATTTTATATCAATAAAAAAAATACGCTTAATTTTCAAATGAGCTACAGATCGGCGTTGATGCACCATGTGGCGAGTGGAGAATAAGAAAAAGAAAGATGCTCAGTTATTCTGTATCTGCTGATTATGGATCTGGGGTGATATATTACAAAAATAGTCAAATGTCACAACCATCGATATATAATCCTGTGGCCAGACATAAAACCCTTTATCTCAACGGAACTGGCAGTTCTGGTAAGACAACACGCGAGATTGAATTATTTCGGTATCATGACATGATTGTACTAACTCCGACTCACTGAATCGCCAGAGAGATGAAAGAAAGAGGAGTTAAGTCTCATACTTATCACAGTTTAATTCGATGGAAGGGAAATGCGTGGACACCTGAACAAATGGGTGAGAAATATATTCCTAAGATTATTATCTGGGATGAAATAAGCACGGTACGTGTGGACTATTAAAAATGTTTATTGAATGGTTATTGCCTCGGAATACTGTTGTCATCATGTGTGGCGATTTTGTCGGCTCATCTCTGCTTTTTTATATCTACTTGCAACGTCAACGACATTCAACGCATATTTGTACGCGCGCGATTTACGTCTGCCAGTTTTAATATTATCATGTGCTAAAAACAAAATATCTTCCAGATGAACTTCATTTGGGAGTGCCGACATAAAAATGTGCTGGTAGATAAATTCGCCATTGTGCTAACCAATCTGCAGCAACAGAATGTCGACACCTGCTGCATCAGCAAGTTTACTAATCGCTGCTCTACACCTCCAATATCCTCTTGGACTATAATATATTGACTCCATATAATAGTTATCTATGATTAATAACCGGTACCTAGCACTAGTTTACCTTTTATCGCAGATCTTATATAAAAAAGTAGCAAGCGATTCTCTGAATTTTTTTTTTTTTTACAGACTCCAAGTCTACAATATGTTGTTGTAGCAAATCTGGATTTTTAAACGTGACATCATGAACGTGACACGTTAGATCTATCGCATTTATTGGATACCCTTGAGATCTTGGTTGATTTATCTCGTCAAGTCGGATATCAAGTCGGTTTCCTGGACCATAATAATTATCTAGGAAGATGCTTCTCGCCAAGATATGTAGCCCATAGAACCCTTGGTAATTTTCCCAGTGAAGCAAGGATATCTCCGCCTGTAGCATGAGAGATACATTTGTATATTTTTTTTAAACCACATTTCGCATACTTATCTGTAAGTGCACGCCTGTTATTCCTCGTCGTTATTGTTTTTAATCCACTGGTACTGGTGGGGGTTCTGTATCGAACACAATATAAATCCATATAATTATTATGTATTTTTACAACATGAATGTTATTGGATTATCAGCAACACGAAAGCAAGAGCCAATCAAGCATCATCCAGCGCTACTAAAATTCTAATTCTATCAGAGCAATTTTCATAGGTCCATCCAGGTTTGGAAAGACGCAATTGTTGCTCAACCTGATAATGGGATGGCTCAAGTGGGATAAGTTGAATTTAGTGGCAACTTCTGTAGATGATCAGCATTGCTACGACGTGCTTAAATATTTTAATGATGATGCAAAGTTGTTGGACGAGGACGGTAATGATATTGATTTTACCGACATCAACAATGCGCTATTGGTAGATGATCTCAATGGGGTCATCAACGATCTCGCAGAATACGATAATGTAATGCTATACAATCAAATCCAGCACGGATATTTTCCCGATGCAGACAAAAAGACCTATATTATATATGTTGCTCATCCATATGCGCAAATACCTAAAGTGATCCGAGATAACTGCAATATTCAGATTGTTTTTAATGCTGTTGATATACACACACTAAGAAACATTCAGCAGACTTGATATTCAGGGGATATGAATATGATTAAGTTTAAAAACTTCTCAAAAGCGCAAGCCATTCCTAATGTATTTATCACGATAAATTTACATGATCCTCGGTCGCGATATCGTATGGGTCTCGATAAAATTTTTGGTTGAGAGACTCGTTACTTTTTTTTTTTATCATACACACAGCAGCAGGGAAGGTGTCAGCCAACAGTGAATATCCCGGGTCGGTAAACAAGGACGCATACAAATTTGACATACAAGCGTCAAGAAAAAAAAAATGCGCTAAGCCTAAAGAGACCTTGGTTAAGTGTAGTCCTACAACGTAAGCCCCATCACCCAGATATTTTTCTTCTGGTTGGGTAGGACTAGGTTTAGTGTAACCCGGTTAGAGGTCTCGGTTTAGAATTATCTAAACTTGTCTGTTCATTTTAATAGGAAGTTTTATTTTTAGAGATGGACTTCTCTAAAAAGTGGTCTGTTCACCCTCCTTTGCTCGATAGATATTTTACGAAAATATAAGTTAGTTGTATCACAGGAGTCTGCAGTGGTTGTATGAACTGGCCTAAATAACTATAACACCAATAATCATTTCCCTGAGAATCAAGAGCATATATATCAAATAAATTTTAAATGTCCACTTTTTTAAAATAGATTTTGGAAAGTCGTATTATTGGAATTTCATGCAACATTTCAAAGGGCTAAAGATATAGAGGATAATCACACAAGTGAATCCTGTATGGATATACATACATTTTAAAGAGATCTTTGTCAATGGAGATAAGAGGTTTGTTTAAAGACGTGCACAGACACATTCTTTTGATAAGTGGAGTTATATAATTGTCTCACCTGTATATTTACCTGCAAAAAGAAAGGAACTGGTTGAATTTGAACTGTATATAAAATCAGAGGAAGGCAAATTTGATTCATTGCTAGACTCACCGCTTACACTAACACTTCGTTTTAAGAAGTGCCTTTTCTAGTTAAGATTATGAATCATTCTAGATTATATGTGTCAAATCTACAACGTGGTTTCATTTTGTTTTACATAAAAAGTTGCCGATGGAACTGTAACAAGATGATCCGGGGTTTGGATTAGATTTTAGCAAAGAAAATGAAAGCAATATTGTGAATGAGATGTTTATTTATTACGTACGATGAAGCTAACACGAAACTCGTGCGCATGAAGTCCACAATGGATTTTAAAAAATGTGCCGAGTTTCATCCACCACAAATACCAAATATGATTTTATTTGAAAACTCTAATACATTGGACTGTACAAAATTAATCCGAATGAAGTAATTGTCAAGTTGTACCTTGGGCTCAAACTTAAAACTTATATGCTAAAAGTGTCCTCATAACAGGTATTTTGATTATGTGGGCAATTACCGAACATACTGTATCTTTCTTTTAAATATGATCAAGATACAAGTTTTATCTGTATTTGTGCTAAATTTCAACTATGTGTCTCAGTACATTAACCGTTAATACGTTCTGCTAATGTCAGAAGAAAACAAACAAATGCCCTCCAAAAAGTGGAGAACAACCTGGTCTACGTCAGTGTAGTCTCATCCCATTTTGACGCAGTGATCCCAGAGAACGCATCTCTTGCGTCACGAACACCTATAATTATGTTTTTATTTGCTTGTTTGTTTTTCAAAGATCCATGTCTAAACTGTATTTATGCCAAACTTCAACTGTACTGAGATACATTAACCTTTAAAATATTCCGCCACCAGCAATGGCAGGAGAAAACCCCGCCAACCCCAACTGCCGACAACTTGGTGTACATCACTATAGTCTCGACCCGTTTTGACGCAGCGATGTAAACTCTACCTCTCGGAGAACCTAGTATAATGATACTATAATCAAGATAAATATCTTAGCTTTATCTGCGCCAACCTTCAACTATGTTTCTCAGTAAATTAACTCTTAAATCATTCTTCTACCAGGCAATGTCAGAAGTAAACAAAACATACGGAGAACATCTTTGTCTGCATCAATATAGTCGAGAACCGTTTCGACGCAGTTATGTAAAATTTCCCTGCTCTCAGTGAATGCATCTCTTACGCCATGAGTACAACGTTGGTTGACACTTGGCCTATGCCTAGTCTGAGTTTCTTCTGACCCGTCCAACCTAATCCTATACACTTTAATATTTATGTTGAGGTGTGTACTCATAGCCTATTTCAGAGTTGATTCGCCGATAGTCTGGTTCACACCCAGTTAGAAACAATGTAGCTTTGCACCAGTCTGGTTATCAAGGTCAAAATGGCTGCAGTCTCTCGGGTTGTCCTTCTTGGACGTAAGTTAATGTACATATTTTAGATTTTAGATTTATTAGAAATGTTTCTTTGAATTCTAAACACTTGTCATTTAGATGGCAGACGCAGAGCAGATCAACATCTTTATATGTATGGCAATACTGTCACAGGATATGGTACAAAATATAACTGTCGCGGTCATGAATCGAACCTACTGTCGTGATCCGGTAAAACATACCCTAGACCTGTACCGATACTGGTAGACGGTCTGGATGTAATCTCACCTGTTCATTAAATGGTTGCATTTTTGGTGCATATAAATCTGTCTGAAACACAGTAAGTGTTGAGACATTCAGAGCTGTAAAGGGTCCTTAGGTGTTGTGGTGGGGTCCAGGAGACTTGGGACGAAGCTTTGTTGAGGTGGATGGAGGTCGGTGGGAGAAACCCACTAGAAGCCAGCACAGTTATAGTCACATCAGGGACCAATATTTAATACTGCTCATGACTTGTTTTTTAACAGAAAATATTTAACATTATTTGTTGATACTGAACCGAAAATTTATGGTAAATGTTAAAAGCACTTATAAAAAAATAATACTCACTTTAGTTTTAATATTTAATATGTTGAAAGCACATGACCAAAAGAATATCCACAAAAGTTAAACTATTTTATTTCAAACCGAAAATATATGGTACAACCATATTTATGACCTGAAACATGATAAGCATGATTCACAGCAGTTTTATGTACCAGTAAATTGTGAAAAACGTATTGGTGATCTTTGTTGAACTTCTATCTAAACTTCTTAGACCTTCCAATCACCAACTTTGTAGGATCATATTTATTGGCTAGGTTTTTGTTATAAAACTGTCTTTTCTTTCAGAATGGCGCAGTCAGTCATCTGACTAACAGTGCCATAAAATCAGTTTTATTTTTTTTTATCATGCTACATGCTTCTTCTCTGCGTTCATCTGAAGAATAAACATCACAACATAAACAAAAATGGTGGATTGTGATGTATATAAGATGTTCTGCATCAATCCAAAATAATATTTTTTTTTTACCATGAAATCACTCTTGGAAACTTTGTATGTAAGAAGATCGTTCCTAACAACAAAATTCAATCCTCTTGTACTAAAATTTTGCCACATCACACTTCAGACAAAATATAACCTTTTGACATCAGTCTGACATTGATGGGCACATGTGACATCTTTTCCACATACTGTACATTTACCAGTTGTGATGGCTTGACAAGATACTGGCTTTAATGAACAAAAGTTACATTTGATTGGTAGTTGTATCTGTTGGAACTCCTGGATGCAGTCTTGAAATTCAAAGTGAGTGAAGGAGGTAAGGATGTTTCATTGGATATAATTTTGTAAAACATGTGGTTTGATCCAGAATTTTTTTTTTTTTTCATATGGCTACAAGGACACTTCAACTGACATGCTCTAGAAATATGTGTTAATTTCTTGAATCTACAGAATATACACTGTTGTGGACAGATTTGTCTGCACTAGTTGCATGATTTAATAAATAAACTATCAGTATTGGTCCTAAATTATGTGTCAGTAAAAGTAATGGTTTGAGCGCTGATTTACTAGGCTATATCACAGACAGAATGACAATAAAATGGTGGTTAAAAGTGTGGTGCAGATTTTAATGTTAATGATCATATTTTTAGCGAACACACACACACACACACACACACACACACACACTTGATAAATGATAATAGACCCAGAGCTTTTGATAAATTGGCCTTGAACATTATTACATTATTGAAATCATGTTCTCATTTGCATATTCATAAATGTGTTCCAGTAGTTGTGATTTGTGCTTTGAATAGGTCCCCAATCACATTACTTTAGGAATATTAGCTTGCTACCCTCCAATTCCAGCCAAACTAAAAAACGAAAATTGTCGCTAGTTCTTTGCTTTTCTGCTCAACAAGATAATATTGTCCAGTTTAGTCTCCAATAATCTTAGCTATTTTTGTGTTTTGATTGACTTGTCCAAAGTTTCTTTTGGATTTATTGTGTAGATTAATCATTTTTCTGCAGGTTGTATACATTCCTTTTACAATTTCTGCCAACTTTGAGTGATTTTATCACCTTTATAGACTTTGTCCTTTTAAAACGATGTCACACCACACCATGCTATTGCCACAACATGCTATTGACTTCAATAAGGCCATTATGATATAGTGCGACTTTGACTTTTTTTACTTGCTCTATTGTAATCGAGTTGGTTTTATCAACTATTTAACATGCTGCATTGCTAATTTATGGTTGGTTTTCATCCTTGTGTAGTTTCCGTAGAAATGTCAATTAAATACTTGAAATGCATAAGTTTCAAGCATAATCAGTAAGTTTGGAATGCAAGAGTGATATTTTTGATTCCTTTGTTAGTAAGAAGGAAAATACTTATATTAGCGAGTTAGTAACTTGTTGAATTACTAATTTATGCTTTGCTTTTTTTGTCATTTCAGCAGAATGTCATTTAAATTCTATTTATGCAACACAAAAGCATGGAAGTCTACCATGATTCTTGTTTGTTTATACTAAGTATATACCATCTGTGATATGCAATGTCTCTAATACATGGACAGAGGAAGTCTGCACTATCATATTAACTAATTTGTTAATCTGTGCTTTGTTCTCTTCTTGTGTTGTTTTTCAGGAGAAATATTTACTAAATGCATGAAATGTATGTTCATAGTTTATTCTGAATTGTAGGGAAAGATGGAGTAGGTAAAGGAAGACAATCTATGGTTCGTTGTTGGCATTACCAATTCATTGGGGAATTTTCCCCATTTTTAGGCAGTCCAGTGGGTGTAAGTTCCTTTACATGCCCAAGTTGGCTTCAGGCCAGTAACTCAGGGTGCATTGGGTTCTTATTGGATCAGTTAGATCCAACTACTTATACCACTGCACCATTACTGGCCAACCAGCCATCCCAGCCTGGACTGCCTTCTTCTATTTACATTTGGCTCTTATGAGGATAGCCTTGTGAAACAAACAATTCAAACCTTTGATTGTGAAGAGAATCTTGGGAGCAAGAAATCTCTCCACTCTTAAGGCTTATTAGGGAATGTGTCTTGTTTTCAGGAACATGTGCCAAACCAACAACATTATCCTTTGGCATGCCTCAGTCACTCAACTGGATGATGTTTTCTTTGACTCTCTGAGTAGAAACAGTAGGACCCAATCTCTATCAAAGGCTGCTGCCCCATGATATTGGACACATTCTGGAATCATGGCAGACATGATATTGGGCATGATATAGACCTGTTAGATCTTTTTGTCCCTTTTGAACTCAGTTAACCAAAATCCCTTATTCTGTCTCTAAATGGAACCATTCCTGGGTTTTAACGTCTCAATTTGAACCGCTAGTTTACATTTTGCTAAAGTCACTATCATCCAAATCATGTTTCCTGATAGCTTTAGCTTCTGCTTTCAGGGTAATTGATCTGCATGCCCATCATGTTGACCTGAACTATGTTCAAATTAGATTGGAGTGTTCAGTGGTTCTCTTGACACAACCAGGCTTTGTAGCCCAAAATAGGTTATGATCTGTTGGTAACCAAAGAATCATTTGCTTTCTCTCTTCAATAGACACGTAGAGAACAGCAGCCATGCAAGATCCTCTTCTCACTCTCAATCATTACTTGAAATGCACAGAGACAAGTTGTGGCATGAGCAAATGTCTCTTTCTTCTAGTGTAAGACAGAACACAGGATATCACCCCTCAAGTTCTTGCTTTGTGGCTTAAGTGAGTTGTACTGCTCAGAAGCTTCAAGTCAGCCTTGCGAGCCTCATGTTTGAATGCAACATTTTGATCCGAGATGTAACAGAAGTTGAAGGCTGGCATGTGGAGTGAACTTTCTTATATCTTTGTCTCAGAGATATATCATTGCAGAGCCAAGCCTTGAATCTGGTAAGTCCAGTGGTGGCAGCACAGATGGCCACTGGACCAACTAGATCAGTCAACATTGCCTGTTAGTTTTGCTTGATTTACTGATGATATTTTGTAGGTAATAAGATTTCAATATTTTTCTTAACCATATGTTAGGGTCTCGGGTGCAGTGACCCCATAGTGATGCCTATAGGAGAATGGGTAATTGTTCAGATGGGGAATCCAGCTATTCTTCCCTAGAAGGATACTTGAGGGAGAGATGAGATGCTCAAAGTCCACTCCTTTTATTTATTCTCCTAATGTAATGTGAACAGGGATTGTAGTTGTTGTTATAGGGCTTAATGCCATTTTTCAGCACAAGATAGGCTATACATGGAGGTCAGTTTTAATGGTGGAGAAAGAACCCTGGAAAATCCCGGGAAGAACCACCGACCCACGAGAAGCTACTGACAGGCTTTCTCACTTACCAACATTAGCTGAGTCTGGACTTGAACTCACGCAGAGTTTAGATAACAGTGATCCCTAATGGTCAGCACTTAAGACCACTCAGCCACTCGGGGGCCCCTAATCAGGGATTTTATTCACAGGAGACAGCAAATTTATAAGTAAATTATGTTTCTCCAAGAATATTTACCAATCACATTACTTATAAACCCTCCCAACCCCCAATTGGAAGTATCCTCATTAATATTTTGTTAAGCTAAAATCTTGTGAGACCTGGCAGTGCCAGAGTGAGGAAATGGGCAAGAGTTATTGCCCATTGTCTATTGAAATTGACAGAAAAAGACGATTTTTGTATTTTACTAGGGCTGGATTCATGGGGTAGCAGGCTAATATTCCTAACATAATGCCTAACATAATGTTATTTCTTGGAGAAACATAATTTAAATTACTGAAAAATTTGCTTTTTCAGCATATGATGGGCTACACATAGTGATAACTTCACCACACTTGGCCCCTCTAATGGTGTTTCAGCACTTTTTTCATTGCACTTATTCAAGCACAGTTGAAGATGAGCGGTATCCATGTCCTATGGACACATTTCTAGCATTTTTTAAATTTTTTCCAGTTTTTCAGTTATACAATTTATTTCTGCTTGGTGCAGAAGATTAATTGTTGAAGAGTTGTGTCAGCTGGTTATTATTATTATTATCTCTTAATGAACAAATTAAAAAAATAGATTAAACTCAGAAATTTACTACTGCAACATGTATACCAGTGGTTACTAACCAGGTTGTATAGGCAAAGGAGTATGTGGTCAGGCTAAATGTTCATTTCAGTTTCCTCAATTTTTCCTGTAAGGTATATTAACATTATACAGCAGTCATCATTAAATACAGTTTTACTATCTGTAAGAGCACTTTTTATAAAATCCATAATATATCAACAGATAATGGAATAAACATTGCATTTTCTTTATTCTTGAAAAATTTTTTTCTATTTTAGGACACGGGATACCCAGGGTGACTAGCAGTGTGTATATCAGTAAAAGGGAAAAAAGTGAGATCACCCAAGCAAACTACAAGAGAGGGAGGGGTGGGCGGTCATCCTTCAGTGGTACAGTGGCCACTGTGTTTGGAGCAAGTGGTTTTGTTGGAAGATATATTGTCAACAAGCTTGGTAAGTAGAATGAAGTTAAATACTAAGCCAGCAGTGTAACTTGAACATGAAAATCTGCTAGGAGCTGAACATTCAGTTGTCATTATAATCCCTTTTCAGCTGTAACTCAATAATTTATGTTTATCATAGTATCACAATATCTGAAATGACTTTAAAAATATGTTTGTGTTTCTTGATTTCACTAACAGGAACTTGAGTCATGAAATTAATTTTTAGCCTAGAATTGAGAAATTTAATTCTGAAATGTAAGTTTTACTTAAGTTTACAAAAGTAAAGTCTATACTTGAACTGTATGAAATGTTGGCCACATTGCTTCTGGTATTTGCATCTGTTAGGACTAATACCTTATGCCAAGATAATGAATTCTTTGACAGACGATACTGTTCAGACCAGTCTTAAATCTGCCAGTTAGTTGCATAACGTGTATTCTGTTGTTTTTTTTAAATGTAAGTTTGCTTTAAAGGTTGATAAGATTATTTCAAGATGATGAATGAGATTGATCCAATGAGAAGGCCATGTTGGACTTGTCGCAACAATTAAAGCAGAAGACATAATTTTTTATGCAATTTGACAAAATTTGGCATTGAACAATCCCACTTTTCTTGAATTTTGTGGTCAGGCATTATTGCTTCCTTTAAAATGTGAAACATTTCATTTGATTTCTTAATCAAGCACAATTTGATATAACAGTTTCTAATGTTGTTATAAGTTAGTTCAAATATAAAGATCCTTGATTGGTTTATTATAAATGATCAATCATTGATTTTGTTCATTGGGAGATATCTTGTACTCTGAGCTTTCCTTGTCAGAAAACATGAAACTGAATGGGATGGTCTGTTTTACACCTGTTGGTCATCTGTTTGTACAGTAGGTCACGTCCTAAATGGAAAGGTCATCAGTATGGGGTTTTGACCAGAATATTTTATATGTTTAGTTGGTCCTTCTGCTCACTAATGAGTCACCTGCTGCCACAAATTACATAATCCAGTGGCTGATAACTCACTGTGGACAGCTACACCTGGCTCCCTCAGGAAAGTTCTCTCTGGTTGATTAGTCACTCAGATAAATGTGCTCATCACTGTGATTGTGTAGGCAGATGACAAGAACTGTGTAGACAGTGCAGGGCATCAAGTCAAGTGCAGTAGAACTTGATATCCAGCAACTTATCTCCAGATGTCTCAATATCATCAGGCCACTGGATTTCATACAGGTCTTAATGAGAATGGGGAATGACTCTCTGCAGCTGTCCCTCATTTAAATCCAACTTGCACGCAAGTAATGACATTATTCTCCTCCCCCCACCACCACCAGATACATTCAGGTCCTGTGGTGATATGCGGGTGGCAGAGCATCAGGTGTGGAAACACAGGGAGTTATAACTGCAAACCTGCACAAAAGCATCTTTGTGCATAGGGTCACTTTTCACTGGCCAGGAGCATCATGAAACTGGACACATCCCAGGACGGCTGAGCAGCCTTTTTAGGATCACAGTTCTTACCTGCATAGAATGTAGAACTGGCCAGAAAAAGTGCTCTAAACATGGTTTGCTACACCTTAATGCTGATCAGCATACCATGGCCAACAGGTATTCTACTGTAACAGTCAAAAATCTATCTAGAAGACAAATGTGATGCATCTCAACAATGTGCCTACTTTCATGGACGCACACTAATGAAAGGTTCATAAGCAGATAGCCCAGAGAGAAGAACAGCTCTAGTTGGTAGGGATTTGGCCAGATTCAGCATCCAGATAACAGTCCTAAACGAAACTCTTAAATCACTGAAGTATTAGCCAGTTATTCATTCTGGAGTGTCCAAAATAAGGAAGAGTGACAAGAAGCTGGTGTTGGGATTGCCATCAAATTACAGCTGGTCATTAAGCTTACAAATCTCCCAAAGGGCGTGAATGAGAGACTAATCCAAATGTCTTCCATCAAGACCTTTGCACCCACCATGGCCAATCCAGATGAGATCGAAGACAAACTGTATGAAGACTTGGAGTCTCTTATTGCATAAGTACTGAAAACAGAAGAGCTCATCATTCTAGTTGACATCATTGCTAGAGTTGGCACAAATCACCAGACATGATCAGGTTTCACTGGCAAAAAATAGCTTTGACAAATCCAACAAAGTTGACTCCTCTTGCTGATGAAATGTACTGAGGACAACCTCCTTATCACCAGCAGTCTTTGCCTGTCAGACAGCAGCATGATATTTTGGGTACACCCATGCTACAAGCACTGGAATCTCATAGACTACATCATCAAGGGGGTGAGACTAGCAGGATGACCAAGTGAAGAAGGTCTTGAGAAGTGCAGAATGCAGGACCAACTACATGTTCATTGACTCCAAGCTCAATATCCAGATGCAGCCTAGCAGATGAACACAAGGAAAAAAGTGCTCAAAGAGAACAGCTCCTAATTGGAAGAGGAGAGTGTGAAACAGGAATTTATTGAAGAACTTTGCATTCAACTAGGAACAGGTGATACAAACTCTGAGAATGAAGAATAACTATGCATTCTTCAGAGACTAAGCTGCATCCAAAACCCTCGATCCAGCAACATGTAAACATCAGTACTGGTTGATGAGAATGAGAATGCCACAGACTACTGAATGAAAAACACCAGTTATAGAAGGCTTGTTTAGAAGTTTACAAGAGATCACTTCATCCTTAAAATGTGACAGTCACCACTGTCCAGTGCAAACTTGAGAGTTGCAACACTTATGGCTGAGCAACAGGGCAGATGGGATTCAGTCCCACACAGACAGGAATGTCATGTAGAATTTAACTTCTGTGATACTTTGAAGACAATCTACAGGTTACACTCATCCTCATCAGAAAAATCTCTAGTACTGAGTTCTGATATCACCATACTGCTCACTGACAAAGAAAAGATATTAAAAAGATGGGCAAAACACTGTAACAACATCCTCAATAAACATTTATCAGTCTGTGGGGAGGAAATTGATAACTGCTGAAAGTGTAAATCAGCATATCCCATGCTGATCCTCCTGTGTCGACAAACTAAGAAAGCAGTTGACCTTATGTCAGTGACAAAGCATCTGGAGCAGATGCTTTACCAGCAGAAGTCTGCAAAGCCAGAAGCCCATATATGGAGCAGAAATTGGCAGACTCTTCCAGTCAATGTGGGCTAAAAGAACTATAGCCCAAGAGTACATCTATAGTCCTTTTGTCCAAGCAGAAAGATAACAATCAGGGCATCTCCATGCTGTCAGTAGCTTGCAGACTCTTCACCTAAATTCAGGTGAATGCTTTGTACATCACATTGATAAAAGGCTTCTCCCTGAAAATCAGTGTGGCTTCAGGAAAGGACAAGATGCCACAGACATGGTGTTTGCAGTTCATCCGCTTCATGAAAAATGGCAGGAACAGAACAACAACCTGAACACCACTTTTATTGACCAGACAAAAGCCTTGACACAGTTGTGTGGGTCTCTAGAAAATCATGGCAAAATCGAGATGCTCAGAGAAGTTCATTGTTATGGTTTGGTAGTTCCATGATGACATGCTTGCTCATGTCATTGATGATGGTTAGTCACCTGAACAATTTTGTCATTATCAGTATAGTCAAGCAAGCAAGGCTGTGAGTTGGTTCCATCCCTCTTTAGTATGAAATTCTCTGCCATGCTTATAAATGCCTTGCTTTGTCTATGACACTGGGATTTGACATCAGATAATGAACTTATGTCAAGCTCTTCAATTTGTGGAGATTTCGGGAAGGATGAAGTTGCAAGAAGTGACTGTTCATGATTTCCTATACGCTGATTATTACAGAGTGTGGACCATTTCTCCTCAGTTTGTGTCAGTATTTTTCACAAAATCAGTATCAAGAAAATAGTTGTGATGCACCAATTTGCACTAGAACAGCCTTAAATAGACTACCATCATTGAAGATTCGTGGCAACATGCAAGTTTACTTATCTTGGCAGTATTTGTTTCATATGCAGAACACATAGATGATGAAAGGAACACAAAATCATTAATGCAGACTATGTTCAGATTTGCAGAGGCATCAGAAAACAAGACTGAACAAAGCCATTGTGTTGCCAGTCCTACTTTATACATGTCAAACCTAGAGTGTGTACAGATGCCATGCCAAGAAGCTGAACCACTTTCACATAGTCTGTCTGGAGAAACATAGGATGAGATGGCAGGTCAGGGTCCCAGAAATGAGAAGATCTCAGGCAGGTATTTCAAGCATCCATCCTCTGTTTATGAAATCATCAATGAGATGGGCAGGGCACATCGTCAGGATGTAGTGTGACTACTGACAAAGATCTTATGTGACAAACTGAAGGAAGAATAACACTTAAAAGATTCCCTCAAGTTGTTCTTGAAACACTTTGACAATGACCCCGAGTCCTGGGAGGATTGTGCATCATGCACAGGATATGTCCACCACCATTCTCATCCATACTTGAGATACAGATTTTGAATAGAGTATTGCTGAGGAATTGCAGAAGCTCAAACAACATAAATCTCAAAACTGCAGCATATCCTCTATTAATTAGGCAACTGCAAGTGACATCTCCTGTCCATTGTGCCACAAACAATTAAGCACATAAATTGGTCTTCACAGGATTTCTCCACCTGCTCATCCACACTAGAGTTACAGACTTGGAACTGACAAGAACTGCAGAAGCAGTGCAAATGCACAGGCAGTGTCTTAGAACAGAAGTACATCTTTTATTCATCAATCAACCACAAGTGGCATTTACTGTCTATTGTGCCACAGACAGTTCAGAACACAAATTAGCATACTCAGCTGCTCGCTTACTTATAGAAACCAACTAATCTTTGAACATGACGGATGAACAATATCAGTTGGTCCTACATGAAAATGGCACTGATCGGACCTCAAATATGGTCACCATGGTGGCCATCTTGAAATTTCTGTTACTTTTACATCCAATATTGCCATCTTGGTAACTTTCTTGAATATCAAACTCAGAATATTATAGATGGTTTCAACACTTAGCAGCTCCTATCAAGGATTTCTGGAAATTATTTTTTGCAAGTAGAGTGTAAATTCATTCAAGGGATTCTTGTAAATTGAAGTTCACATGTAGATTGGATTTGTAGGCCATCTTGAAATTTCTGTTACTTTTACATCCAATATTGCCATCTTGGTAACTTTCTTGAATATCAAACTCAGAATATTATAGATGGTTTCAACACTTAGCAGCTCCTATCAAGGATTTCTGGAAATTATTTTTTGCAAGTAGAGTGTAAATTCATTCAAGGGATTCTTGTAAATTGAAGTTCATATGTAGATTGGATTTGTATCATAATGATTTAGTTTGCTACACAGTGACATTTATCCTGTCCATAAGTTGTAGTGTTAGAAGCCAAACTCAAATCACTCACAATATAAATGTTGAGGTGGGTTTTGCACCATTTTTGTTGCACATGATGGCCTGTAAGTTTGGTGGTGGAAAAACTGAGAAAAACTTTGGGAAGAACCATTGACCCATATAAATTTACTGACAAATTAAAATTTCCTCAAATACTCAGTTTGGTTGAGTCCAAGACTCAACCACACTCCAACAGAAATGAGATATCAGTGATCTGTAAAGGTGAGTGCCTTAGACAAACTCTGTCATCTCAGGCCCTGCACAGCATAAATAATAAATAGATCAAGTTGGTAAACAAAAGCATTTGTAGCAGGTGTGCATAGGTGATCAGATGACAGTATCTTTGACTGTGGCACATTCAGCCAGCCTTTTGTATTGGTTTTATTAACTGTAATGCCATACACGGCAAAGAATACTAACCTTTGCAATAGCTGTAGAATTAATTCTACCAGAAACAGCAACAATATATTAAGAGAAAATGACGAAGATGTCATTCACTCGGGTCTTTATGTATTGTAACATCCAGATGCATAATTTAAGGCAGTACCCTTCTTGCTTAAGTGAAAGAAGATTGAGATCTCTCGTTATGGCTGTTTGTATTGTGTTGGTTTTCATGACAAAATAAAACAAGCAAAACAAACCTTTGAACTATATGCATTAATGACTGCTATTCCTTTGAAGACAGAATGGTTAATCATAATAGCACTACAATGGCAGGTTGTAATCAATACATAAGTCTGATTTGTGGTCCTGCACATACAATTTTACTTTGTAAATATAACAAACCAATAACCAGAATAAGATTCCCACATTTGTATGCATCAGTTTCAAGCAATCTGCACTTTGCCTGCAGACTCTACTCAGCAGTCATGGTTATAAAGGATTATGTAAAGGTTTGTAGTGTTAATATATGGTTTTACATTATGAATGCTGATGATCTAATATTGCTGAAACTTATTTGTGCCAAAACAATCACTGTTATTGGTAGCAAAGCAAGAATTCACTTGCATTAGTGCATTGCATAGTAAAAGTTTCCATACATTAGAGTTGTCACAAATGACAGGTGTTCACTCTTAGCAACAGAAGTTGCTCAGACTAGATTTTATTTTATTTTGGTATGAGAATCATTGAATGATAATTTAAACATTGATTATTCAGATATTGTAAGTACAAAGTGTGTCATACCAGTTTCTGTGAATAATTAACATATTTATTGTTAATTTTTTTGTGCAGGAAAAACTGGATCTCAAGTAATCATACCATATCGGGGAACAGAATATGATATTAAAAGGTTCAAGTTGTGTGGAGATTTGGGGCAAATTCTTTTCTTTGTGAGTGTATTTCATGCATATATAGATTGAACTTTATCCTCAATATTAGGAAAATAATGAAAGATCAATTAAGAGTACTCTATTACAGCATTATATTCATTTAAGAGTATTGTATTACAGCATTATATTTTTACTAAATATAAAATTATCCCTACAGTTGTAGATATTGCACTCTAGAACAATGTCATGCAAATTCATTCCAACTACACCCACAATTAAAGATTTTTGGTGCCAATGAATTATTTTATATTAATGAACAATTTGAACATAATGTGTCCAGTTTTTTGTTGATACTTATTCAATGTGCAGTGTCTATTTTATCCAGATTACTTAAAAATCATGCTGAAAAAATGAAATAAACATATGAAATTAACACATTATCTTTTTCAAGTCATGTCTCTATATCTTCACTAAATCCCTTTATGTTTAAAAAAAACACCTTTATTTCAGTTTCATTTATAGAATTTATAAAATCATATGCCCATACTTACTGCCTAGAGCAGCAGGTTCTCTCATACTGATGGGATTTCAGTTCATGATATTATTTTAGTCTTGTCTTTTTTAGGTTAGTCTTGATTTCAGTCATATTTTTTCAGTCTTGTCTTCTTTATGCTTATCTTGATTTTAGTTTATGATATTATCTTAGTCTTGTATTCTTTATGATAGTCTTGATTTCAGTTCATGATATTATCTCAAGTCTTGTCTTTAGCATTGCCTTGATTTCAGTTCATATTAATTTAGTCACATCTTCTTTAAGAAAGTCTGGATTTTAAAAAAAAAATGATGCTAGTTGTGACCTGAGGTCAAGGAGAGGACTATATAATCTTGTTTATCTAGAAATTATTCATTTGTGTTGTAAGATCTGAGCAGTCAGTTGCTTTTTTGTTGAGTCCAGTATTTTATTTGGGCTGGAATTTATTCAGAAAGTTATATTATTGGAAATAAAGACTAGGATTTATAGTGAAATTAAAATAAGGATATATTTTAGGATTGTATTATTGTGATTTAACAAAAGATTGGGCACATCACTATGACATAGGCCATTAAAGGCACATCAGTACTTCCAACATGGATTTATTTTGGAAAACTACTAAAGTTTACTTAGAACTTCATTCTTTAGGACTTGTGTTAGTAATTCTAGGATTATTTGGGATTTAATTCACAATACTATAAGTTATTTTTTTTATTACATTTTCACTTTGTATTTTAGGGTTATTGTTTGTTGAATTAAAAAAAACTTATTATTTTTCTTTTTTTTTCTTTTAAGACTATTGAGTCATAACTATGAGATACATCTGTGATCTTTAACATGTGCAAATTTTTTTTATAAATGTATAAATACACATTTAGGTATTATTTTAAGGGCAGTTTGTAACAGAAAACTTTCCCCATTGGTCCGGATTCTTACTTGTGGATAAATATTGAACAATTAGCATATGAAAATTCACATCAGCCTGTAAATTATTTTGCAGTATTGGACTAGTTCTTTCAATTTGTGAAAGGTTAAAGCTTCAAACATTTCACCAGTTATCATCTTTCATGTTGTAAACCAGAGCTTAATTGCAAAAGGATGTTCCTTCTAATTTTTCTAATTCTTCTAATTTTTCTCACTTTTTCATGTCAACCGCTGGCATCAGTGTTACAGTATTGGAAAATTTAATAATACTCTCTAATTCAATGAATACAAAATCATTTGGATCTTGATTTTAAATGTTTGCTCTGATTTTTGGTTTAATGCAAATGTATGTTATAGAGATTTTGATGCAAGTACTGAGTTAAAATTTCTACATTCTATTTCAGCCCTATCACTTGGAGGATGAAGAGTCCATCAGAAAAGTCATGCAGTACTCAAATGTTGTCATCAATCTTGTTGGTCGGGACTGGGAGACTAAGTACATTCAGCTTACTAATGATAATTTCCCATAATTTTCTGTAGTTTT
This sequence comes from Potamilus streckersoni, assembly GCA_016746295.1. NCBI lineage: Eukaryota > Metazoa > Mollusca > Bivalvia > Unionida > Unionidae > Potamilus > Potamilus streckersoni. The sequence goes on from JAEAOA010001226.1 coordinate 2,352,256, forward strand.
TACTTTACATTGAAATATAGTAAGATATGTATCGCTTTTTTATTGGTATCAAGAATGTTAAGATTTGTGAGAAGATTTTTTATGCAAGGTTTTTGAAAGTTTTACTTTGTGGTTTCATTTATTTTCATGAGTCTAAAATTTTGTGGTGTTGTAAAAATGAGATTTTAGCAGGTTTTTAAATTTGTAGATTTACCTGTTAAAGTTTGCATATTTCTTTTGTTTTAATTTTGTCATATAAATACCTTAAATAAAGAATATAAAAGAACCAAACAATGCCCAGTGTTTTATTAATGGTTGTGCTTTATGCAATAATTGTATTTTACAGTCTTGTTGGACATTTGAATTAAATATGCTTGCATATAATGTAACATCATAATGTGGATTTAAATTTTTCAACAATAGAAGGATTGATTTGAATAAATATCTAATTATCATATGCATCATAAATTCTTGCTTTCATTTTTATTAATGCTGGTGTTTGTGAATATGATATGCAGGGATGGACCAGGCTTTCAAAAAATAGTTGCAAAAAAAAATTGCCAACCTTAATATTTTGTCATCAATTTTCAAAAAATGTCGCCAGAACAAGCAGTAAATATTTTTCCAATTCTATTAATGTAAAAGGTAATGAAAATTGAAAAGGATCGGATAGTTATTACTTTATTGACAACAATACAGAACAAAACAGCCATAATATTACAAAATTTATCATTAAATGATCGTTTTGTAAGGAAATGTAGTTCATGACATTTTAGTACCAAAATCCTATGATCATGCTTTGCAATGTAAGATCAGTGATGTATAATGTGAACATCAATTTCATGCATTTAGGAATGAAATCCCCCCCCCTTTAATGGCTAGCTTCATTGTGTACATCTCCATCAACTAGCAGTTCAGATATTTATTTTTGCCGCGATTTACATGCTTTTCTTTTAGTGAATTTCTTCCTGAATCCCAAGAATGATTGAAAGATGTCATTCTTTATGTTCATTTACTTGACAATGCAAGATAGCACGGTCCTTGAATTTTATGAAATGGCCCTGGAAAAATTTTGGAAAAGTCATGAAATTTGTTTTTGTTAAGTCTGCAGGAACCCTGTCCACCTCTTCGTCTGCTCGTCGACCCAGACTTGTCGACTTGGACTGCACCAGCAGTCTCATTCCAGTCTTTCTCTCAAACTCTTTAGAACTCAGGACTCCTATCCCCAACTGGAAGTTGTCCCCCGGAAGCTTCAGCAGCAGGGAGGGTGAATCCTACAAACTTTTGCGACCAAATCGATTAAAGCCTCAGAATGCCAAATGGAACCTTCCTACGAAATCTCATATTTTAACCAAAAAAAAAATAAAGACCCCATTTTACAAATGGAGCCTTAGCGATTTTGTCGCAAATACATTATCATAACCACCCTCGAAATTGCTGCCATCTACGTCGCAAATATGTTGTCATTTTACCCTCCCTGCTGCTGATTAATACAAATTATTTAACCAAATATTTGATCAAGTCCAATACGATATCGTGACCTAGGGTCGTGTAAATTTATTGTTATAAATCCATATGGGACAGACTGAGCATGACTAAAGTAATTTTTAAATCCATTGAAGTCCATATCGGAACACCATGTTTGCCAAATATTTCGTAGCGTATGTGTATCAACGCCATTGAATACAGCAAGAATATTACAGTTATCGCGAATCACTTTTGGAATTTGAGTATATCGTTGAGTGACATATATCACGTCAGTGTTTTTATGCCTACCTCCGGAAAATACTCTAGCAGGGTTCTTTTGATTATCTAACATTACATCATCGTACACTACAAGATTGTTTATGTCTCCATCGAGATCTTCTACTGATGGTGCATCATTAATATCAGTAATAAAGTCGATTACACTTTCACCTTTAAGTTCTGATGCATTTTCATTATAATCTTTTAGCACTTCATAGCACCGTTGATCATCTACGGATGGGGCAACTAAATATAATTTATCCCACTTCATATATCGCATTATCAAATTAAGCAGCAATTGTGTTTTACCCGATCCAGATGGTCCGATTATAATGGCACGGACAGAATTCGGAAGCGCTGCGTGGTGTTTTACCGGTTCTCTTCTTTTAGTCGCTGAAAAGTCAATTATATTCATAACTCTATATATAAATTATGGATCTATATTGTGTTAAATGTAAACAGCGTACTGATACAACCGATCAGACAACCATTACAACTAAAAACAATAGACTAGCGCTTACTGGTAAGTGTGTAACATGTGGTACAAAAAAATTTCGATTTTTAAAAAAAAGCAACTCGGAGGTGATATTGCCGCAAAACTTGGAAAACTCCCCGGAACCCCATGGGCAAAATACCCCGGAGAAAAACACCTTCCAGGATATAGCTACTGTGGTCCCGGAACGAGATTAGATATCAGACTTGATGATCAAAATCAGCCCCGGCCTGGTGAGTATCCGATAAATGCTATTGATAAGGCATGTCATGCTCATGATGTTGCATATAAAAGCAATAATTTGCAACAAAGACATATCGCAGATGTAAAATTAATTCATGCGTTAAATGCTATTCCTGATAAATCCTTCAAAGAAAAATTGGCTTCATGGTTGGTCAAATCAGCTATGAAAGGCAAATTAGTGTTAGGTGCTGGTAATTAAAAACACCAGTGTTTTTATAGTATGGAATCTTTTTATTATTCTCCGAAAGGATACTGGAGGGGTAAAGCAGCAATTAGTAAACTCGCTAACGCTGCAAAAGTGAAAAAATCCACTGCAAAAGATTGGTTATCCAAACAAGCTATATGGCAAATTTATCTACCACCGCCTAAACAAATTAATTATTCTCATTTTGATGTTACCGTACCCAATGAAGTTCATCAGGCTGATTTATTGTTTTTACCACATGACCATGGTTACAAATACGCGCTAACTGTAGTTGATATTGCGAGTCGATTTAAACAAGCAGAACCATTGAAAACAAAGTCAGCTTCTGAAGTCGCTTCTGCATTTGAAAGGATTTATAGACGAGGTCCTCTAAGATGGCCAAATCTATTACAAGTTGATCCTGGCAAAGAGTTTCAAGGTGCTGTTCTATCAACAATGAAAACTCAGAATGTTACAATACGACGGGGACATACTGCGTTACATCGTGATCAGGCAATTGTAGAACGATTTAATCGAACTCTTGCAGAACCGTTATTTGGATATCAATATGCAAAAGAATTCATCCAAGAAAAACGATCTCGTGAATGGGTCCAAAGGTTACCGAGTGTAGTTGCAGCGTTAAATAACGAGATTACTCGAACTATTAATATGAAACCAAATATTGCAATAAAAAAAGAATATATTCCCGAACAACCACAGCGGGTTAGCACTCAGCCACTTCTCGGTGATGTTACTGTGAGATATTTATACGAACCAGGAGAGCTTGAAGGTGGTAAAAGAAGAGCTACTGATCCTATATGGAGTGTTACTACGCATAAAATTTCAACCATAACGCGATCAACTGGTAGACCTCCAATCTACAGATTGGATTCAACTGCACCTCAGCGTGGTTTTACACGCGAACAACTACAAGTCATTCCGGACGATACTCAATTACCGCCACATGGTCTTAACTAGCTCCGTTACGTCTATTACACTCAAGACAGGTCAACATCACATTGTTTCTGACATGACCAAGACTGTTATTTTTTCTGTCTACGGTGAATTGTCGAGGGTCTTTATCCGAATACTGCCAGTGCATTATACAATTGCAACTGGCGCAGTGATTATTCTGTTGTTCTTTTAATGCGATTATTACTTCAGCATCAATATCAAATTCTCGTTGTTTTTTTTGTCCTGCTGTTTGTAACCAGAGAGTTTTTTATTAATGATGCTAATATCAGTGTTATCATCGTTTGCATTAAAATCATCATCGAAAACAATCCTTCGTAGTTGATTTATTCGTCGTACTCTGGACACTGCGAGATAGACTAAATTTGACCATTCAATGCGATTATCAACTATCCAAACAATTGTATCCGTGATGGTTAATCCTTGTGACGAGTGTATTGTTGTTACATAACCAAGCGTCCATGGTGATTTATCAGCGCATAATGCATCTTCTACAGTATTGATATCAACTAGCACAATATCATTTAACACTAGAATCTGTTTCTCCGTCTGACCTGGAATTTCAACTTCAATATTCTGCTTTCGTGTATCCAATGGTCTATAACACAACGGTACTGGAAACGTTGGGAATTTTTTCTTGTGTAGCTCAAACAACTTTTTCTGAAGTGCGTCTCTGACTATCTTTCTACTTGCTACTACAAAATCATTTGGTTTCCATGTTTCCCAAAAATCATTCAAAGGTGTTTCAGAAATTATTTCACGCGCTACTTCACATTGAATTTTATCGGGTTGTAATCTAATTAGTTTTTTAAACTCACGTAACTGCTCATCGAGTGCTCTATAGTCATTATCAATTTCTTCGTAATAATCAACAAATCCTTTTAACCAATTATGTGGACTTCTACCAACAAATGGTGGTGGTTGACCATGATCGCCGCACAATATAATTTTTGTATTATTTTGCAATAACCAATCAAGAAACATTTTTAATACATCTTCTGAAACAGTACATGCTTCATCCCAAATAATAACCGCTGGAATAAATTTCTCACCCATTCGCTCAGGAGTCCAAGCATCGCCCTTGTGTCGAAAAAAACTATGATACGTCCAAGCTTCAACGGAAAATCCTTTGGATTTTTGGCGTTGTTTTATCTCTCTCGCTAGTCTATGGGTTGGTGTGAGTACAATCATGGACGTTCTCTCTCGATATAATTCTATCGCACGTGTTGTCTTTCCAGATCCACCACAACCGTTTAAATAAACTGTTTTATATCTACAAATTGGATCTGATATCGGTGGTGCTTTAGACATAGAAAATCCTTCGGATTTTTCACTGATAGAATTATCGTTCTTCAGGTAACTGCTTTTAATCTCAAGGTCTGCTGATTCAGAATAATTGCATTGTATTTCATGTTTAATTCACCATGTTCCCCAAGTCTCTTCGCTATTAGTAAATTTAGTTACCTCTTTGATATATTTTTTATCGACATACATTGAATCAATTGCAACTCTAACTGCTATACTAGGAAATCTATTTATCATTGCAAATAAATTGATAGATGCATAACCCAGCATAGAAGCTCTCAAATGTAGATATGCAGAGCTTTCTCCATCACTGTAAGTAACAATTCTACCTAACTTTGTTTTATTGGACAAAAAGGCTGTTTTACAATTTGCGTATCTATTTTTCTCTACTGCATCTTTAATAACGAAGTCGTATTCGGCATCATCTATAATCAATCGTGAGGATTGTCTTTTAAAGTTAAATTTTTTTCCACCTTGTGTAAATTTACCGATTATTCTTCGGCCAAGATCCTTTGCTTCACTATTTCGTTGATTAAATATCTTTTTTGACCATTCAATGATGTACTCCTCGTCAGCATCAATATGTTTTCTAGACTTATCGATTATACTATCAAGACATTCTGGTTCTGGTAACCAGACATTGGTTTGTTTTTGATATGAGATAATCGCTTCGCTGACAATCAACGAAACTAACATTTTACAATCAATCATATATCGCAATAACACTATTGGTAACCACATCCTTTCAGCCATGTGTCTACCAATCCAAACATAACAACACGGATGAAGTCCTTCAGCGAATTCAAATGATACTACGCAAGCAAAACCGGTCAAATCAAAATCAGGCAGTGGTCCATTAATAGCAACGCGAGTCATTTCATGTGTGGGATGTCCAAACCGTTTAAAATACTCACCAGCGAATCCATATCCTAGAAAACTTCCTGGATAACAAGCAACGATATCAACTGATATCATACTTTCACGATTGTATTTAACGTTCCATAGACCGCCATGATAATATTCCAAACAGCTGGATTGAACATCCTGTAAAAACTCTTTTCGTGTTGGTTTCCAATTATTTTTCTTTCTTGCAAAATGAGCTGCAACCGATGGAATTGTAAAACAATTTGTAAGTAACTGTTCGTAATCTTCGGATTTTCCATTAAAAACGCTAGCGTTTTCACTGAGACTTATTGCTAGATTTTTCATCCTATTATGTAGACTTTCACTGCAATATAATTCACCGTTAGGTTTCACAAATTGATTGAATTGACATTCTTCATCTTCAAAACTATGAAGTAGCCATACTGATACCAGACCTGTTTACCCGACCGTATTTGACCGTATTTGTACGGAATAAAGCCCATCCGTACGGTCATACGGTCATTGAACTGAAAATACGATTTGAGGTTGCATTTATTTATTACTTTTTAAAATTAATTTTTTAAGCCGTTTTTCTTTCTGTTTTGTTTCGTTGTATCGTCTCTTCGGTCCGCATCTGCGTCCGCATTTTGTGCCACGTCACTTATTTTGACATTCTCAACATCCGGTCGTTTAAACAAAGGAAAATGCCGCCGACAAGAAAGTTTCAGCACGAAACTGATGATGAAAATGGAAAGTCTAACACAGAAAGCAGCATTTTCGACCAGTTTATTCTACTCTGTGGCTATGCCTTAAACCATCGTCCAAAGGAGAACATTTTGTGCATTGCACTGTTTGCAACTTAGACTTTTCCTGTGCACATTGTGGAAGGAATGACTGTTCATGGCATGTGGAATCGGGAAATCATACAAAATTGAAATCATTAGTGAATGGAAATAGAAACATTTTGTCAATGATGAAAGGAAAGGAAGTCAGTGATCAAAACATACTTCAAAAACAAATAACACGTGCTGAGGCGATTCTATGTGAGTTGATCGCAAATATGAATTTGTCATTGAGTATAGTTAACAAGTTAACGGAAGCAATGAAAAATAATTTATGAACCTTATTTCCATTCTAGTAAATATTGACAAAGATGATACTAGATTTTATCAGATAAATAAGATTGCCTTCACCTATCTAAACTTATTATTTTCTAAGTGGATGGGTGGTAACAATGTCATAATGTTTTATATCAAGTCGTCCTTAACCAAGTAAAATAGAGAATTGGCTTTAATTAAAATGTTATGGATATGTGTGAAGCTGAGAAAACAGAATTGTTAGAGAAAGTAACGGAGGTAAACAACAATAAATTTGGTTATGTTGTATTTTTTTGTGGTTTTTATCACTATAATATGAACAGGATGTTTAAGTCAGTGGTGTTCAATTTCTGCATATTTGTGCCTTGAAACACAGAATTAACTGAATAACAGCGTCTTTGCAAACTAAGAGTTATTTACACAATATTGTATAGTCATTATGTCGTGTAATACTACATAATGATAATTATAGTATATTGATAGTATCTACTATTTGTGTGCTGAAAATACTGAGTGCGGTCTGAAAATACTGACAGGCATTGCTTAAAATACTGACAGGAAAATTTATGGGTAAACAGGTCTGTGATACAGGGTCGTTTTTACACAAACTAGCAATAGCATCGAATAATCTTTCTTCAGTGAGAATGCCATCCTTGGTGAATTCTTCTGGGATATACTTCACTGTTCTGTCTCGCGGGAATATTGTAACCGCGGATGTCCATGCGTGCTTGTTATGATCAATAATTTTGATTGGAGCTCCGTTTTTATTGTATTTCGATTCGTATAATACTTCGCCAGTTATCGTTGAAACGGTTATCGGAAATCTCAACGACTTTTCCAATCTAGCTATATCGGAAATAGTTGCTCCGTTCTCTTTCACTGTTAGCTCCCATTGATCTATTTTTTTACGTCTTAGATCGGTTAATTTATTCCCACGGAGTGCATTTGTAAAGTGTTCTATGACTCGTTGTGCCACACAATTGAGTGGCTTTTCCACTGACGTTGACTGTTTCATTGGTGCTAGTTTTCCAATGTCAGGTTTCTTATTTAACGGATACATCCCATAAACGACTGCTGTTTCTGGATACGCTTTTTCATAGTATGGTTTATCAATTCCAGTTAACAGCCCTGGTCTGGAATCACGGCTAACAATGACTGTTGTCCTATCTTTGAGAATTGGAACAAATTTGTCTCTTATAACCCATTCGCCCGATTCTAAATTGATAATGAATTTCACTCTGAGAAAATACCGTTTATTGCCAAGTTGTGATAGTATCATAGCTGCTGTTTCATCATTCATTCTAGCATCAACAACACCATCAATTCTAAATGTTGACCAGGTGTGTGATGCACCGTCCTGTTTAAACTCATGAACACAATCTCGTATTTTTCTAATCAGACTTCTATTATTTATTCTCTCTTTTGGTACATCTTCGAGAGTTCTATCAAGATTGAATTTAATATTTTTCCAAGGCTTGATTGCCGATAATCTCTTGAATTCTTCATTCATATAAATAAGACAAGTATTTAAATAGAAAATTTTGTTTATATATAATGAATCACTGCAAATGGCTTATGATTGGATCAGTAACCCCATGCAATAAATCGTGTAGAGGTGAATTCTGTGGATATCACTTACAGAGTGTCAGAAATAATTCGACAGGCCCGTCCCCATGCATAAATTGTGGGGTGGGTGTGAGAGGAAAATCACAATTATGTATCAATTGTGGGGGTAAGTGGTTTAGAGAATTGAAACGTTATTATGATAAATGAATAAAAAACGCTATCATTGACCCTAACCATGACTCTGTCAAAGACAAAATCATAAAAACCCCTCAAGACTACATTAATAGATTTATAATTAAAGCAAATAATGAATTAGACAAATATTATTATTATATATAAATGGAGCAAGAATTCAGACCACATCCAATACTCGTTAATTATGAAATATCTCGTAATGGTGTTGTTAGACACTGTAGACTAAAGAAACCCGTGGGATATGTTAATAGTCAAGGATATTTGTGTTTTACTGCTGGAAGAAAGGGATATCTCTGTCATAGGGCAGTCTTTGAGTGTTATATGGGACCGATTAAAGATGGCTGTGTTATTGATCACATTGACTCCAATCCCTTAAATAACGCGATTTCCAATTTACAATGCATTTCTCAAAGAGAGAATATAAAAAAAGGAAAGACAGGGACTTGTAAGTCAGTTGGAAAGAGACCAGTACAGTCATTTGATACAACGACGAATGAAGAAAGAGTTTTTCATTCAATGAATGCTGCGGAAAAATATTTTGGAATATGTATTCCTTCAGTACGAAAAGTTGCTGAAGGGATTTGTCAAACAGCTATCTCAAAGAAAAATGGACATAGAATAAAGTTTTTCTATTTACAAGATAACTCTCAATAATTACTATTAATAGAATATATTCTTTTATTTTTTTAATTTTGTTCCGTATTTCCCCTCATTACTACTGATCGTCACGTGACTATCCTACTTTCGATATTGATTCCCGGATATGTAATTCGTGCGAGAACACATGTGAAATTGGATTGAATTAATGATGTGTGTGATCTCATGTACGTATTTAATGGTTAACTCGGTATATTACGTATTTTGATTTTGTGTTATTGTTTCTTGTTTCTAAAGACTGTATTGAGAACAGCAGTTAGGGTTTTGTTGGAAAAACCTGTACAGGGTAGACAATTTGACAGAGTTATGTATGGCCGTGTGAATCCAAATTATTATAAAAGGCCAGGGTTCTATTAATAGATTTTTTTAAAAATCCCAATTACAAAGACAGCGTTAACAGCGCTGTTTAGATTTTGTATGAAAATGAAATTACTTTGTAATTACAAATTAAAATAGATTGTATGTGAGGTCAAAATAGTAAAGAGCGCTACATGTAGTTTAGTTTTTTTTAGTGTGGCTACATGTAATAAAATTATCCAATGACACAGAAAAATATCTTTCTCGAATAGCAGGTCCTGAATTGACAGGGATCCCCATGACAGAGTTATCTCGTCATGTAAATCCATTATTATTACGATTATTTAATCGTAATATTATATAAATTAATAAAAAAATTGCTATTATTTAACAGTTGTATTTCTTGTTTTAATGTTTTATTTAAATATTTAGCTTCCATTGAAATTACTACACAATATTCATTATGAAATGCTAGAAAAATAAATACACACCTACACATTGACACTGCAGTATTAGTCACCTTATATATAATATGAGCCGTAATAAGTTTGGGTCTTTAAAGGAAGCCCAATTTGCCAATTAAAACTCCCACACCATTGACATGGTGTGGTTGAATTTTTTCAACTGCAACCATGGTTAATTTCTTGGGTTGCTTTTGATTGGTAGATTGGGTGTAGATCCACCCGTGGTCATTTCATGTTTGTATTGTCTGTACTGTCCCTATCATACCATCCTATCATTTCATTGTATATATAACCATCCTATATGTAATGTACTGTCCCTAGTATATATATAATCGCATTGTATATACCATCCTATCATCTCATTGTATATATACCATCCTATCATCTCATTGTATATATACCATCCTATCATCTCATTGTATATATATCATCCTATATAATTGCATTGTATATATAATCATCCTATATGTAATGTACTGTCCCCCCCACAACATATCTTCCCGAAGACCTAATATAGCATTTGTTACCTTAGAGCTTCCAATTGGGAGATCTATGTTTGTGGCCCTTGGGCTTATATAATGCGAAAGCACTAAATAAGTTCCAAGAATGTGCTGTCCCCCCTCTGGGCCTCTTTGACGTTGTTTGGCGTGAAAGAGGTTTCCAAATGAGGCTTCATGTTATATGTTCAATGTTTGTAAAGAAATCACCTGGATTTCACGTCTAATACCCATATAACCCGCCCTTGAACTCGATTGGGGAGTTAGGGTATTGTATAAGTCTTTAATGTATGCCTTTCTTGCCTCGGAACTCGAATGAGGAAGAGACAGGGCATTGTATATGTTTTTGTTTTTTTTTTATATATAAAAATATTTTAAAGATAAGAAAATACATTATTAATAATATTCAATAAATGGAATTTCAAGATATTACATCTATCATCACAGAAATATCAAATTTAAAAAATCAAGGAATCGTACTTTCTGAATTTTTAAATGAAGACAGACTTTTGAATGAATTTGAACAAATTGATATACAATTGAAACATGGAAGATATGTTCTACCTAAAATGTATTCACTGATAAAAAGAATCCAAAAAGCGGTTAATGCTTCTTTTTATAACAATGATATTAATTTATTCATTCGGCTATTTAGTATAGTTGAAGCAATTAGAAAGAAACTCGGGGAACAGTACCAAGTTCGGTCAGAGATTGCTTTGAAAGTGAAATCTATAAGACGTTTGATTGATGAGTCTGAAAATGCAAGTATTGAAACCCACAATTGAAAAAATGTTAGCATTTCCAATAATGACATCAGAAGCATTAACTACCAGACTAGCCCGTGAGAGGTTAGCATTACTGAAAAAGTTTATACCAATTCGAGATAACGTGCGAGATAAACTACAACTTAGACAGCAAGCGCAGACTGACTTTTCTATTGGGAGCGAACAATTTTTTGCCCCTGTAACTAAAGCCACTAAAGATATGAAACTTGCAACAGAACGTGCTATATACGGCGACATCCCTAGAAAAGAAGAAACAGTACCTATTATTGATGTATTAGGAAAGATTGCTACAGAAACTGAAAAAACTCAGGAGGGGATAAAACAGCTTTCAGGTGAGTTACAAACTCAGCGAGAAATACAACAAATGGGTAATATTGATACTGATAATAACCCCGTTGAAGATGCTAGTGATTCTATTGAAAAAATTTCCACTAAAAAAAGTGTTCCTTTTAGTGAGAAATTCACCGATGAAGCTATAGAAGAAATCAAACGAATTCAATTGCTGAAACCTGAAGAATATAAGTCATTTGGTGACCTTGCTGTCAAAAGTTATTATAACAGGGGGGAATTTTTAAAAGACGAGTATAAAAAAAACACAATAAAACGAGATCAATGGGTGGATTGGTTATTTAAAATTAATAAAAATGAACCCGGCAATTTAAATAAGGATACATTGGAATACAGAGCTTTTAAAATGGGAGTTGATGCGTATGGTATACAACAACAACAACTAAAAGAACAACGAAAAGAACAACAACAAGGTCGAGGACGAGGTCGAGGTCGAGGTCAAGGTCGACAATCTCCAGAAATTCAAAACGTTTCCGAACCAGCTCCAGAAATTCAAAATGTTTCCGAATCAGAAAGTACTTCAGGAGAGGGTTATGGAAGTTCTCATCATGATTCTCATATGTGTCCTAGTAATATCATTAATGATATATCACGACTTGAGGTTCTTATGGGAGGTAAGCGAGCTGGGAATAACTCAGTCGAAATAACTAATGAAGCATTTGATATTTGCAGACGATTATTCCAAGGTGGGATAATTGATATTCATACGTATCGAGAACTCTTGGATGAGTTAATGGACGGAATTCCAGGGGAATTTAGTGGTTATTATAGCGATTGAAATTTCTAATTGCTTGCATTTAGAAATTACAAAGTCATTTCAAATAAGATGATAGTACACTATAATCACAATAAACCAACAAACGTGTATGTAGTAAACTCAAGATTGCCCGTTTATAAGGCATACTATGGAGACGGCCTTGGAAATACCATGGCTGGTTTATTCACAAGAATAGCCCCAAAAGTAGCACCAATTGCTAAACAATTAGCGATGAAAGCCATTGATGTTATTCGTAATAAGGGAATTAACGCTGTTGGAGATCTTGCAGGAACGGCCTTTTCTACCGCAAAGAATAGAATAACGTCATTGGTGAAATCTAGATTCGGACGAAAACCACCACAAATAGTTTCAACACCGCTACCTTCAACAACAATGATGCCTGCAAATGTCAGTAAAGTGATAAATAACGTAGTGGAACAAAAACTAGCATCATTAGCAATGACTTCACCAGACAGTAGTAATATTGCAAGTATGATAGCGGGAAGCGGTCTTGGAGGAAATCGTAAAAATGTCAGACGAAAAAGAAAATGATAGCATTACTACATTTAGAAAAACGATAACATTTTAGTATAAATGGCATTTAAAAAAATTGCTGATCCAGCGTTTGATATGGCAGCACCGGTGAATAAAGATGATTCTAAAATTAACTATCAGTATTATGCCTATCCTGCAAGAGAGCCTAATCAACGGGGGAGAGTTGAACTTCAAGTTCAAGATACAAGTAGATACTTTTTGCCGTGTGAGGCGTTTATTGAAGTAGAAGGAGAGCTTGTAACAAATGTTGCAGCTGATACACCATATGGGAATGACCCAAATATCCAAGTTGGTTTCGTAAATAATGGCATTATGGCGCTATTTAACAGTGCAAGATATATCATTGATGGAAAAGAAATTGAATCAATAGAACAAGATGTTGATATTGCAACAACAATAATCGGACTTGCGAGATATTCTGATGATTATACAAGGTCGGCTGGTCCGTCTATGATGTTTGCTAAGGATACTTCTGATCATCCGAACCATTATCAATTTGTTAAAGTACGAACTGCGGTAGATACTGCAGAAGTTGATCAACAACTCGCAGCTAATCCAGAGCGTGAAGATAGACCAGGCGCTGAATTCGACATTTTAAAAAGGGTCAATGATAATTTCAATCTAGGATTTGCAACACGAAAAGGAGCATTAAAAGGACAACATCGACGGTTTTCATGTGCAATTCCGTTACATCATATATTCGGATTCTGTAGAAATGTCAGAAAAGTCATCTATGGAGCAAAGCATACAGTCGTGTTAGTGCGAAAGGAAAATGACAATGATGCAATTTGGCGTGCTAATGGTGTTGATGATGGTAAAGTCATTTTAAATAAATTGGTTCTATGGATACCCGTCTTGACACCAGCAGTTACAATAGAGCAACAATTACTATCGTTTATGGACACAGGTGGAAAATCATTGCTAAGTTGGCTAACAACAACGACTGATACGAAGCAGGATAATGTAAATGGCACATTTACATGGCACTTAGCATCAAAACAAGGTGTTTCAGCTCCACGTCATATCTTTATAGCGTTAAAGGATGCAAATCGAGTGGGTCGTCAATTATCTAGTCATATGATATTTGATCCATTAGGAGTAAGTGAAGTTTCGTTGAGAATAAACGGACAACAAGAGCCAGCAGAGATTGTACAGCTTAATTATGATAACAACAACGTAGCACGTGTATATCATAGAATATTGTCGTATATGGGTCGTGATCAAAATGTTGATACTGGTTTGCAAATATCGCAAATTGATTTTGAAAAACACTATCCGATTTATTACTTTTCATTGGAACATCTTGACATGATGAGACAATCTGTTGTTGATATATACTTCCAAGCTCGGGTACAACGTGGTGCTATAGCTGATTATAGAGCAGTTGCTGTCATTCTCAGTGATAAATCAATGTTGTTAGAAGGAATTGGCAGACGAATGAGACTTATTGATGCACCAGTAGAAAACATGTAATGTTTTCAAAAATCATTTGATTTTCCAAACATGTAGTTAGGATTTTCACAATAAGATCAATTGAAAGTGTAAATTACATTTAGAATAGAATGACATATAGTATTGTTAATGTCCAGTTGACTGATGGTCAGGTCAAGAAATTGAAATCAAAGTCGGCTAAAGAATGTGGAACTACAATAACGCTGAAACCCACTCAAATGTCCGGTGGTGCACATAAATTATCATTGACAGATCGTCAAATAAAACATTTCAATGATGCGCTAAAGAACAAACGAGGAGTTCAAATTGATTTTTTGAAAGCAGCAATCGCCAGTATGATAAAATCGGGTGGTATATTCCCGCTGTTAGCTGCTATTCCAGCATTGATTGCAGCGGCTGCCCCAGCGGTTGCGAAGGCGGCAGCATTAGGAGCCGTTGGTACTGCTGCAGGAATGGCCCTGAAAAAAGCTACTGGGAATGGCTATAAAAAAAAGGAAAGGGTCTAAGACTACCAGGAACTCCACACAATTGGTACAAGGGCACGGGCCTAAGAATACCAGGAACGGCTTATTAGTGGAAAAATCCCTAGGATTTTCACCAATGTCCAATTTTGATTTAATTGATGCTGTTAAATCATTATCAATAAAAAACTTTAGAGGAGTTTTCATGAGAGATCAATTACCGTCAAAACCAATGAAAAATGAAACGGGTATTATCAATCTTGATAACAGCAGCGGAAAAGGAACTCATTGGGTCGCATATGCAATTGATCCACGTGGAATTGTCTATTTTGATTCATATGGATTAGCTCCACCAAAAGAATTCATGCGATATGTATCCACAATAACAAAGTCATCTCCAATTTTTTATTCCACGCTACCAACACAACAGTTAAATGATCCACCGATATGCGGTCGTGAAGTATTAAATGTCCTTGCAGAGATATCTAAAAAATTTCCAAGGAAACCACCACAAGTTGTTGTTAATGAATATACTAGCAGGCAATGGCAAAAACGATAGCGTTATGATTTAGAAAAACGTAGCGTTTTTGTATAATGATTGATATTTGGGGACGACCTTTATCAGAATAAAAAAAAACAGAAACCGATAGTAAATTAGCTGTCGAAAGTGTAAAAAAAATAATCGAAGATGAAATCGCCGAGACATTAAATTTGTCAAGTGTAGATCCTGGGGAAATAGTTGTATTTCAAGATCGCCAGGGCAAATTGAAATCTAGTAATGTTTCATTGGATGATGTCTTAATACGAAGATGTGACGTCGTTGAAGATACAATAGTGTTATATTCAAATGATGGAAAACTCAAACCAGGTGTACTTGTTTCTACAATCACAGATGCATTAAAAAATTTAAATGAAGAACTTGAAAAACATATAACAACATATACTTCCCTTCGTAGAAATATTATCAATAAATTTTTTGGAACACCAGCGGTAACCTCTCCATCTCGCTGAAATTAAATCCAATTTTGATGAAATTAAATCCAATATTAAAAATATTAATGATGCTGGATTTAGTATTATTAGAGATAACATTAGTAATATTAAAAGATCTATCGAGGATATTACAAAATTTAAAACAGACAATCTTCCGCTACTTGAAAAAATAAAGATTCCTCATGAGAGGAATATCATAAATATGATATACACAGTTCTCTCTGGATCATTAGATTGGGAACCTAAAAAGAATACAATAACTCTCACTGTGTCAAAGCCGGGTATTTATCGATTAACAATAGTGTCACTGAATCAGTTTAATATATCATCATCGACTTCATATGGATACAACAACGTGATTTCAACGACTATTGACCTGGATGAATACAAACGGTTTACAATAACAAGCACTGATCCTAATTTAAATAAGACATCATTTGTATGGTACATGGAGTTTGTAGCTGATCTAAATTAGAATTTTTAACAATTAGAAACCACTTGAGGTTTTAAAATAATATGATTCCATCATCGCAATATCGCTATGATACCGTCAAAGAGTTCTTAACAAAACTCAAAACACTCATTGATGAATATGAAATAAAAATTAAAAAGTATCGCAGGAGAATTACCGTAATTGATGTTACAGTATACTCAGTATCTGGTATAATGGCCGGTGCTGGTATTATACTATCTTCAGTAACAATGGTAGCTCTGATTGCTGTCCCAATTGCTATTTCCGCGGTGACAACATTTGCTGGAATTGCAAATGCTATTACTAAAAAAATATCATCGTGTTCTCAAGAAAAACTTAACGACTATATAGTAAAACATCAAGCAGTATCTAACGGTTACTCACAATTATCCTCGTTGATGTCATCATCGATTGATGATACGATAATTACCGAAGACGAATTCTCCGCGATGATACGTATTTATGATACTACGATTAAAAACGCTAGCGTTTTTTCATCTATTGCAAAATTAGACATTGTAAATAATAATAACAATAATGTCGCAAGAGATTCAACTACTTCAGCGGATAGCAGAAAATACCACTCCGCGGAAAACAAGCATGATATCAATATCGTCAACAAACCCTAAATTCAGTGTGAATTTTCCTTCACCTGTTTCAGTAAAGGAAATCGCGTTGGCAAAATTACGAGTGTATCATAGTTGGCCTAATATTAGATCGATTCCATTTGGTGGTCAGAGACCTAATAATTCTCTGGTATTTGCATATAGGAATAAAAAAGATGACACTCCAGATTGGAACGTTGTTTCAATACCAACTGGATCCTATCAAATTGAGCAAATTAATAATGAATTACAACGTAGAATAAAATCCATTACTAAAAAAGAATCAAAAATTGCGATAACAGTTCATGAACCAACACTATCATCTACAATTGAAATAGGCTCTCCTGGGTATGTTGTAGATATTTATAACAGTTCAATAAGAACAGTATTAGGATGGCCCGAAGATCCACCTAGAAGTGCTGGTAATTCCACGCCCGAGCCTGTAAAATCTGATTACGTCACTGATGAAATAGGACCTGAAAATCCATCAAAAACTTATAAAAAATTCGAGGATATAAACTTCACAAAAAGATATCGATATAAGAATCAATATGGTGAAGATGTGTGGAGAATTTCATTTTTTAATGATTATATCCCACAGGAAGGTGAAATTCTGGAAATACATGAAACAAGTCCAACATTTGTAGATATTAAAGATCACATCCTTGATAGAATGAATAATGATTTTTTGTTGTTATTACCCTCGTTAAGATCTGGCTTTCTTACACAAGCTGAGTTTACTAGTGTAGTCTCCGCGGGTAATAAAATCATCGATGACATGGAAATATTTCATTCGAGGATTACTAATCTCTTCACTGATGAAAATAGCCCGATTTCAAAAACTAGCTCAGCCCAAGATTATAAAAAAAATATAAATGAAAATCCAAATTATAAATTACCAGGATATAATGTTCCCGAGTTAAAGAAAAAACTCAGAACTGCCATCGACGAAGGATTTAATAAAATTTATCAATCATGGAAAGATAGCCAGCCGAAGCCTATTATCCTCACTTATAATAATTCTCCCGACGGCGACGGTAGACATATCGCACCGAACAATGTGGATATTTCATCGGTGATCGCACTTAATTTAACGTGTGATGTAATCGAAGGAAGTTATCAAATTAATATGGAACAATCAAATCAAGCCCGACAAGGTTACATTCTTTATTCATTTGCACCAACAGCACCCCCCGGATTTTTAATTGTTGAGAATCCGACTAATCCAGTCTATATGCAATGTCAAAATGATTCACTAACTAGAATTAATTTTACACTCACCGATCAGTCAAATAATTTGATTGATCTACGTGGTGAAGTATTATCGATTAGTCTGTTTGTGAAAAGCTAACAAATAATTTGGTTAAATAATTTGTATTAATCAGCAGCAGGGAGGGTGAAATGACAACATATTTGCGACGTAGATGGCAGCAATTTCGAGGGTGGTTATGACAATGTATTTGCGACAAAATTGCTAAGGCTCCATTTGTAAAATGGGGTCTTTATTTTTTTTTTGGTTAAAATATGAGATTTCGTAGGAAGGTTCCATTTGGCATTCTGAGGCTTTAATCGATTTGGTCGCAAAAGTTTGTAGGATTCACCCTCCCTGCTGCTGCTTCCTTTATTTCTATGCTCACAAACTTTTGTTCTGCGAGTCCACCAATTAAAATGGGCGGAGAATGTAACAGAGGAAGTTCTCTTTATGGCTGTTTGGTACATAATAACTTATCCTAAGAACAGAGACAGTTAATGTTTGAATCTAGGATTTAGGCCCATCCCTTAGCTGAATAGGGTGCGGAGAACTAAACCATTCAACTAAGCTGTTAATGTTCTATCTATGTGATGGTGGTATTCATGCCAGTTAAAACTGAGTTTCCTGGCAACCTACATAACAGCGTAACACTGCTGGGGTGATGACTCACACATCAAGCAAGTTGAACTAGTCCCTTGCTGTAAAGCTCTGGCTTGTAGAACGTACACGGATGCACCTATTTTCATGCAGTCACCAAGGTAGTATTAATTTCATGCTGTAGCAATGTTGTTCAAATGGAAATGTCATCCAACAAATGAAAATATATTGAAGGTTTAGGAAATATTAAATCAAAAAGTGTATTTTGTGAACTACATATGTTGCATAAAACAAAAACACTGAACTTTTGAAATTGGTTTTTTCCAAGTTGACAGTGGCAGTACATATTGTTTAACTTATGGGAAAATGTCTACAGACTTAATGTGGTCTTTAGGACTGGCAGGTCTGTATTCATCATGTGTGTCTTTCTTGTTACTGTACCTAAACTCTTGACATTTCATTGTCTTCATAATTTATCTTTGTTGAAGCTATCAAAACAATTTTTTTTATATAAATTTTTCCACAGGTTTCTTGTGTTCTCTAATCATAATGCCTGTTTAATATCTTCTTTATATCATTCTTTCTTTTAAACATTGCAGAAATTTTGATTTCAAAAAAGTGCATACAGATGGAGCACGAAGAATAGCAAGAATTGCTAAAGAAAGTGGTGTGGAAAAGTTCATTCATTTTTCATCACTAAATGTTAGTCCAAACCCTAAAAAGCTTGTCCTGAGACCTTCAAGATTTCTTATTTCCAAGGTAGGTGATCCTTCTTTTTGCTTCATTATAGTTTAATGATTGAGGGAAGTAAAGAAATGGTACACACACACACACACACACACACACCAAATTGTTAAGTTTGGTTGATTTATTTTGATTTTAATATTAATATGTTTATTTAAAGAATATATGTGATGGGTTTCATTGGCTTGCTTTGTGGTTTTCAGTAACAAATTATTTTTTAGTTTAAAGGAGACCAGAAATCAAAATTAATATAGAATAATAATAAAAGTACTATAGAGTTAAACCTTATTCTGAAGTATTATCTGCAACCTTAATACCAATATATAAATATTGGCATATCTTTAAGGCACTGAATTTCTGTGACTTTGTATGCAAATTTTCCGTGCCTATTCAGTTACTTTCGTGATGTGACGTCATACTAACGACTCTGCATCTTGGCTGGCAGTTGCCAGCGTAAAAGATATTTTAAATCCTGGCAATAGTGTTAAACATGTGAGTTAGGAAGATAGGCAGAAGGCCAAGTAATTGACCACAAAATGTAACAATCAATTCACATATATTTTATCTACACCAGCAGTAGCAGTGATACAAAAAATAATTCTATTAACCCAACATCCAAGGTTCTTCTAATTTTAGTTTAGGCCCATCCTGTATTCAAAGTGAGGTGCCCATTGGGCTTATGGGGGTTTTAAGAAAATGGGTGACAATTTTTTTTTTATATTTTTTTATTACTATAGTACTATTGTAGTGGTTCGGAAAACTCTGAAATTTATGTGAATAATTTTTGATCTTAACATTCTATTTAATGAAGAAAAGAAATATGTGATATTAATTATTTCATCCAGTGCCAGATTTAAACATAGCAGGGACCTAAGCTATGGGAAGCTGTAGAGGCCATATTTGGTATAAAATAAATTTGAGAGACCACTTCTAAGAATTTGGAGATATTACTAGATTTGGAGGTGGTGTGGAAATACCTCCATATCTGAAAAGTTGACAGGTATGAGCTGTCCGGTCTTATGGGATTTCAGTCGGGGCTTGTGAGTTCATTCAAATCACCAGCCAATTTCTTTGAGCACTGATTAGTAAAGTACATATACTATTATACCAGACATGCATACATTGTCAGATTTGTCAATAAGCTAACTGTAACCTGCATGTAAAATACATTGTAATTGAACCATAAGAAGAAATCATCTTGATGTTTAAATTAATTACTTAAAATTTCTGCATTGCAGATTTATTTGTGGGTTGTGTTTTTGTTTTTGTTTTTTTTTTAATTAATGCTTAAGTTAGGACTGATGAAAACCGTTCTCAATTCCTTTTTACACCTCCCAGTAATGGATATTGTTTCAGAAAATTCAGCCCAGAATTCAGTATTATCTTTCAGTGTTTTAGTGATGGATGAATATTTTCAAAATATTAGTCCTTAGGTGGTGTGTCGAGGGTAGGTAATGAACTTACATATACCGGTACTATGCTTGAATCTCATCCTTCTTAAAAAAATTTATTGCATTGTGGCATATTTTAATTTTCACATTGGGCATGGTCATTTAATCATTATCATATTTTTGAACAGCATACAATGTATAAGTATTTATGTTAAAATTACATTGCTTTTCTTTAAATTCTTAAGACACAGTTCAACAGATATAAGTTATGAGAAAAAGATTCGGAAAGTTTAAACTGCAGACTTGCTTTCATTGGTCACTGTTGTATAGCATAGTGTTTTGTATAGTTATGTATAGTTACAATATATTATGTACCTGACTTTTGTCATTCTTGTGATTGAAGTTTCATCTGTCTGACTTTCATTGTGATTTTAAGTAGTAAACTAGATGTTGAGTTCAAGAGTTAATGGGACAATCATTACCAATTTTGGTTTTCCAGAACAATCTATTAATCTATTTTGTCCCAAGTCAAGTGATTACTTGATTATAAAGGGGACATCGTAAACAATTATTTATTCCTGTTTCATGTCAGTCTGGGAAGCTATAATTACAGTTTATAGTTGTATTTAGATGAAGAAGAATTATTTATTTGAATTATTTAGTTGAATTACAAAGTGCTCATTGGCTGTTTTGGACTATAACACTACTTTGGGTTTATAAAGAACTCATTATAAGATACATTTGTGGCACATAAGACATTCAAGACTATTGGAATTCATTCTGTACTTTCTATACTCTAGGACTTGTGATGGGACATTTAGGATTATTTGGAATTTAACTCATAATATTGTAATTGTGTCTTAAATTTTCACTTTGTAAATTCGAGAATTAAATTAGTTTTTTTTATTTTATTAAACTTGTTATTTTGCTTCTTTCTATTATGTAGTTTTAAGATCTAGAGTCATAACACATGGTCCCTCAAATAACATTGGCTTTATTTCTATCCCATTTTAGGGATCAATGCAGTTTTGATACTGAGCCCACCTCATTATAAGGCATCCTCAATTATTATGCACTATACTTTAATGGCTACCATGAACAATGTTATAAAGGGGTATTACTGTATTTGTACATAATTTGCAGTATGAAGGGGAGATGGCAGTGCGAGAAGAGTTCCCAGAGGCCATCATCTTCCGTCCAGCAGATATATTTGGGCTTGAAGACAGATTTGTCAACTACTTTTTGAGTGCTTGTAAGTATTTCATTTCTTTAGCTGAAAGAATTAGTATAGCTTTTCAGTAAAATCAGGTGCAGCACAGAGCAACTTGGTTCACTTGCATCCTTCCATATGTCATTATGTTACAGGCTTGATTCTTAGCATCATCATATGTTCAGAATAAAAAGAACATTTGACTTGAAGGAATGAAATTCAGTGAACATTTTGTGCATTTGTTGATGAAATGATTGTATTTTTATGATGTTTAAATGATTTTCAGAGTTTTTTCAACAGTCATTGGTACTTTATTTTGCACTAATAGGTTTTATTACACCTTTTAGGACAAATATGCAAAAACTGCTTGGCTTAGCCATGTAGAATTTTTATAATCTACACATTCATGTGCATATTTGGACAATATAATTCATTTTTTGTGCCTTTAAATGGTTTTTGCAAGTATTATTGAGTTGTTTTGAATTCACGTTAGTGGGCAATTGAGACAAGGCAGTTAATTTTTTGGCCAGACAAAATCAACCTTTTTTAAAAAAAATTTGTGGTTCAAGTTTTACATTTTCATAAATGTTTTTAAATACGATGATGAAATAACATCATAATCGGATGAATCATTAGCAGAGACAGTTCATTCAGTGACACTTGTTCACTCATTGGACCTTGGCATCATGGTCACAGAAATAGAAAATTTGCATCAAGGATATGGTTTAATTTTTTTTATTATTGGATTAAATTGCTCTTGATAAGAATTAAATAAGCTTGATATATTTTTCCCAAGTTTAAAACATTTTTGAAATTTGATGGGTTATTTTGTAAACATCTCAAAACAAAACTTTTATACTAGGCTGAGTCTGAATCATCAATATATTTATCATACCTTTTTGAATAGATCAGCAGCTTAGTGACCAAGACTGTTTTAGGGTGCATTTGATTATATGGTTGTGTTTGAGTTGGTCTTCTCACATGGTGTTCTCACAGAGTTCATGTACTATAATGTCAAACATGCACAAAACATTTGGAAATGGCACCAATAGCATAGTTTATATTAATTGAATGCAACCATCTGTATGATATGTGTGAATTTCCTCAAACTCCTGCACTGTTAAAGCTAGACACATGAAATTTGGGTGAGTTGTTGTTGTTGTTCTGGGGCTTAACACCATTTTTCAGCACATGATAGGCTATACATGGCAGCCAGTATTAATGGTGGAGGAAGAAACCGGGAAATCTGCGGAAAGAACCACCAACCCACAAGAAGCTACTGGCAAGCTTTCTCACATATCCACATTTGCCGACTCTTAGACACGAACTCACACAGACAGAGGTTAGATGGCAGTGATCCATAACAGAGAGCACTTTAGACCACTAGGCCACTTGGGGCCCCTGAGTGAGTGGTAACCCATATATATGGATTGTGCCAGCATTTTTGATCATGTGCAAGGTATGGGTCTTTCCAACCCCTATGGACTTTAACCCTAGGTTCATAACTTGTAAATTATTCATTACCCCGAATGGAATGTTACTGACATTGTTCTCGGGGTTCGTCACTCCTATCCACATCACAACACTACAGAGATCCCCACCCTATAACACTGAAGATACAGAATGGGATAAAAAGACAGTGTATTATGCACAATTGATATTTACAGTCATTACCGAAATAGACGAAATAGACGTACCCATTAGACTAAGAGAGGTAAAGTCAGGTAAGTCTATTGATATATTTTACAAATTAAGTTTCTTTTCCTTTTTGTGCTCATACTTGTTTTGCTCCAATATACAAATATAAATTGAACTTTTTAATTACTTTTTTTACAGTTAGGAGAGTAAGAGTCAGTTCACTTCCTCTATACAAAAAGGGAGAGAAAACCATCAAGCAACCAGTCTACGTAAGTTCATTTTAAGTCTTATACAAGAGATAGGATGAGAGAGAGGACATTTTATCCTTCAAATATGTTCTTCTATCACATTAATGTTTGGATATAAGCCAGCTACTTCCTGAATCCAGCATAATAAAAAAGATGAACATTGGTCTTTTCTGTTTTCTTAAAGAGTAATGACTATTTTCTGTTACCTACCCCTGCTTTGCTTCTGTACTATCAACTTCGTATGGATACCTCTGTCCACATTGGAATCTTTATTTTTATTTTGGTGTAGGAATCATTCCTCTACAGCAGTGGTTCCCAATCCCCAGGTCACAACCATGATTTGGGTCATGAGGACATTCTGGAGGGTCATCAGGATTTTTTTTAATATGGCAAAACTTATCAAAATGTGTAAACGACGGTGTTGTGAGGTTCAGATTTTTAGGGTCCAAGCCACAAAACATTAGGAGCCACTTCTCTACAGTGTGAATACATTATTTCTACATTTCTTCAAAATTTTGGGTGCATTAGTCACATTATGTGGACTTTGTCTATCTGTGAACTAATGGTGTAGTGTGACACTATTTTTGCTTACTCGAGTAGTAATGGGTGTTGTATTAGCGATTTTTTCTCATCTTGTGTTGTTTCATTATAAAATGTCAACCCAAGTGCTTAAAATGCAAGGAATTTAAGGTTAGGGAAGATACGGGTATTATCTGGTATGTACAAAATGTACATCTCTTCCCTGCAGCCTGTCTGGTCTGAAGAATTTTGGACTAGTCCTACAAAAAGCATCCAAAGAGAGAGACAAAAGAAATAAGTCTTGCAAAGATAATGTTGATATTATTCACCAAAAGTCAGCATCTCTTCTGAGCCTTGTGGGGAATCTGCCTGGTCACCCCACCCCCCAAACATAAAGTGCATCATTTTCAACCATCAGCTATGGTTATTTCATTGGAAACAGTTGATTAAAACATTGATGTTTCACTAACTATCACATTTGAACAGATGTGTTGTCTGGTTGAAGAGATGACAACAAAAGTATCACTAACAGGTAATGTTTTACCAATGTTTCCATCTCTTTATAATACAGGTTTTCCTGACCCATTGAGGGTATAAGTTAACCCCACAGCATAATCTTCGGGCCTCAAGTCTGGGTGCATAAGGTCTTTACTAGATCTGTTGGATCCATCTTTTTCGCTGTCCAGAACAGTCCTGGCCACCTAACCAGCCTAGCCGTCCCAGTTTGGCAACTTTATTCATACATTTGTCTGGCCAGCCATGACTTAACTTTGGAGATCTTAGTGACAGATCCATCCATCTTACCAAGCCTTTGATGACATATCAATATTGCGAAAGATTTTAGAAAAAATTTAACTGTCTGTGCATGTGTTCATTGACATCTGGACTGATATCTGTACAACTAGTAACTGTGCTAATCATTCTCCTGGCAAACCACCTAGCTATTACGGCACAACAATTTCGCCAGCAGATCTGGCTTACTCATAGTTCACAGCTTATCTGCATGGGAGGGACTGTGACTTGTATAGAGACTACAGCATTGGGTCATTTATAACACTGTGTATGTTTTATCTGTATATGTAAGCAGAACCTGAGCATTTCAATACATACAGTGAGTGTGACAATCCCCCTACAAAACAGCCTTACTCAGATTGAGTCATGGAGCAGACTTGAGTTTATTTCAAGGCTGCAGTGGATGAGATATATGGATGTTTTTGGTTTCAGAATGCCCTAAGCCCCACTACTGCCATGCATGCAAAAAGCATCAGTTGATCTCTCTTCCTTCAGGCTACTTGCCTGGTTGAATAAAATTTGAGAAATTAATTACCATCATGGTGGAAAAATTTGTGATCTGGGGAATGCATAGGCTTTCTTTTTCAGAAACTCCAAAACCAGCAACAATTTCATGCTGGTACAAAACCCTCTTTGATATATTCCATAATGACCTCCTGCAAATTTAGCAGTGGTTCATGTGTGTTTACCAGTTTTGTATAGTGGACAAGAATGTATTCTATGTCATTTGAAACGGACATCGCCAAGGTCTTCAATGTTATATTTGGTTTTGTTTGCGATTTTTTTCAACTTACGGAAAAGTTGGACAATGACAATGCCTGGAAGGTAATAGACTGGATTGCTCAGGTTATTAATTGGGCTGGTCACCATTCCATTGCTGTTGCACTGGCAGCCTCTTTGAATCTTGACCTCATATGATGCAAAACATGTTTGTGAACTGCATAGCTTAGGCCACATCATACTCTGGCATAACAGATGACCCCATTTGGCTTGTATTTACTTTTTAGGGGCAAAATGGAGGATAGTTGGAGGCAGGCAGCTCTGGAACTTACCATTCTGCAGAGGCTTTCAGGACCAGTCAGCCCCAGCCCTGCAGAGGCTTTCAGGACCAGTCAGCCCCAGCCCTGCAGAGGCTTTCAGGACCAGCCTTGCCCTTTAAAGGCTTTCAGGACCAGTCAGCCCCAGCCCTGTAGAGAGGCTTTCAGGACCAGTCAGCCCCAGCCCTGCTGAGGCTTTTAGAACCAGTCAGCTGCAGCCTTTTAAGTCACACAATCAGTTTAGATTCCAGCCTAAAGTCTTGAGGCAATAACCTGACCAGTTTAGGAGACAACCATGCTGGGAAAGCAAGAAATCAGGCTTCTTCACCTCCATTCCCCCTAATGCAAGACATAGACCTGACAGCTCCACTGCCCACAGGCAGCCTACCAGTGGATGCATCAATCTCGAAATCAGATTGCCCTATTTCCTCCAAATGAGTCGGTGATCCAGGTGATCATGGAGGGACTTCAGATTTCATCTATCCCACCTCTTTCCTTCTCATCCCTTTTCACGGGCATACTATCAGAGTGGTAGAAGGATGATTTTTGGCAGCAGGAGATATGGTCACTCATTGACATATGGATAGTGAAGATTGTGCAGAAACTACAATCTCAGGGGTTTTATTCCAGGCTTTTTCTTATCCAGAAGGTAAACAGCAAGTTGGGGCCAGTACATCATGCCACCGGATTTCAAAATGTAGAAAGCAAGATTAAAGATCTCTGTCAGAAAGGATGAGTATGCCATTAGTCTCAATTTTCATGTTTCATACACCCACCTCACAGATATCTGTTTTGCTCATCATGACACTGTTTATCAGTTTCAAGACCTGCCATTTGGCCTAACTTTAGCCTGTGGGCTTTCACCAAAATCATGAATTGCCCTTTGTCAGTCAACTTCATTAACAGTGACAGTGGCATACTTGGACGAAATCCTCAAGAAATGTATGGTAAGTTCTATTCTCTGCAGGGACAGAAACGATTTCCTATTCCTTTTAAATCACCTTGGTTTTATTGTGAACTGGAAGAAGTCCCATCTTCATCCATCCCAGCATTTTGTACATCTGGATATAGAGTTTCTCACCAACCTCAGTCTGGTATGGCTACTTCAGGTTTGTGTAGTACAGATCATTGAACTCATCGAGTTCATTTTCAACAGGACTTGAACTCAGTGACAGAGTTTTTGCAACTCAGATTTTTAGTGCAGCATCAGACTAACCCGCTCAGCTCTTTTCTTATGTGACCCATTCATATTACCCTTCTGGTCCAATGGTGTACATTTTCAAGTTCCCTTTAATCAAAAAGTTATGATTACATGAGATATGATCATTCCTACATCTGTTGTTCAACTCTAGTTTGCTTACTACATGGATTCCTCTGGATCAGCCCCATGCGGAAATGACATTAGTACGTACCCATGCCAGTACATACGGTTGAAGCTATAATCACAGTTTATAGTTGTATTTAGATGAAGAAGAATTATTTATTTGAATATTTTTCCATGCTAGGGTCACTAACACACAGGAGTTAGGTGATCAGCCTCTTCACATAAACCTTTTTGAAATGAAGGCTGTTGTCAATGCCTTTAAGTTTTGAAAAACAGTCCTAATTATGTCAGAAAACTCTGCAATGGTGACCTACCACCTTATCCAGGTCATGTGCCAAATCACATGACCTTTGTGTTCCAATTGGTCATTTTTATGTTGTTTTTGTTACGACCAACTCCATACCAATATACAAATCAGGCACATTCCTGACCAACACTCCATCTGGAAGGGTAAAATCGTTCTTACGATGAGAAACAGTTGGTCTGATTTAACATCAGAGGGTACTGCTCTATGATATCAGACACATTCTGGCATTATGGCAGATGCAGTATCAGTCCAAATAAAAATTTATCTGACCTTTTAATCCACATTAATCTGAATTGATCAAATCTCTTACCCTGTTTCCAAAATGGAATCCTGTGTTTTGACATGGCTCAGTTCAGATAAATTTGAGCCAGTAACTCATACTTACCTGAAGCTACAATCCTTCAAAACATGTTTCATGAAAACATTAGCTTTTGTATGCAGGATAAACAAGTTACATGCCCTTTCTGTTGACCCGAACTATCATCAATTCAGATCGGATGGTTTGGTGGCCTAATTGATACAACCAGGCCTTATAGCCTCCAAAAAATAGGTTATCATCAGTCAGCAACCATGTCAAGGACAGCAGTCATCGAGACCCTGTTCATGCCCGCAAGCAGTATTTGAAGTGTACAGAGGCAAGTTATAGCACAAGAGACTTTTCCCTGATGAAAGTCCTATCTTCATGACTGGAGTGGGTTATGTGCTCAGTGTTCTCTGAGGTCTCAAAAGATCAGAGTTGTCTCATGAAGATTTCAGCTCTTGAAATCAGAGCAGTCTCTGCAAGCCTCGCATTTGAATGTCATATTTTGATGTGAGACACAATAGAAGCTGCTTGCAATGTCAACCATCTCCAGTTTTTATCTCAGAGATACAGCCTCACAGAGACAAACATTGAATCTGGTGGGTCCAGTGGTAGCAGCCCAAATGACCACCAAACCCAGTTAAAAGTCAAAACAGCATATTAGCTTTGCTGGATTCACCAGAGAAAATTTGTTGTAAAGATTTAAGAAACATAACCAGTATTTGGTTCACAGATGACATGACCCATGCCTGCATTACTTGTTAGATTAGAAGAATGGGTTATCATTCTCTTAGGAAATCTATCCATTATTCCTTGAAAGGATACTTAAGGTATATGTCCGAGGCTTAGCATACCCTCTTCTAATATTCTCTTAACGTGCACACTTTTAGAGGTATGCCAACATTTTCTCCATTGTGCATGTTGCCAATGCAAACAACTTCACTTTGTGTTGGTCCCTCTTTCAGAAGTACATAATAACTAGAGAGAACCTATAAGTTATTTTCTATTTTTAGCTATTCTGACCTTTTCATCATTCATAATTGGAAGGCCAGCAAAGATACGTAAATGTACATAACTCAGTCTATCAGGTTATTAAATGATTGTTCACAGATCAGTAATTTTAGCTATGAGCAGGACAAGCTGGTATTGTATAAATGTATAACTACATTTTTTTTAAGAACAGTAATGTACAAGTTTTGACAGGTATAATAAATATCCTATTAATCAAGGATGGCAGACATGTGACATATATTATTATTTACAAAAGCCTTTACATTTACAGGTTGGGGATGTAGCAGAAGGTGTAATACAGGCACTACGGAATCCAGCAACAGTTGGGAAAGTTGTTGATGCAGTTGGGTAGGTCTTTGAAATTCATATTTGATGAATTTATTACATCATACCAATGAGTTAACATAGTAAATCTTCTTCTCTAGATTGATGCATTTACATTTTTGTTTTTGCTTTTAGTTTTGCTGACAAATAAGCTGGTATCTCTGTTTTATCAATAACACTTAGACCATAATCTTTGCTCTTGGATAAGTTCTACATCATTTCAGGATTCCAAATAAAGTATTGAGATTGGTGGAAGATAATTGATTGGATGTGGAGGCATTGAAAGTGTTGATTGGCTCAAGTTTTAAAAATGCATTACTGGGTTAGTATATATGACCCTTGACTTGGGAATGGTGGAGGATAAGTGATTATAAAGGGAATGGATCTTAATTTAAACCAGAAATGACTAAAATTCATCTATGACTGGATCTATGAATAAATCTATGACTGGGTTTGGACAGTACTTGCTTTTTAGACAAAACAATGTATGATGCAATCTAAAGCTGGTATTGCATAATACACTATATAAATTGCATCATGTTATTCAAAGAAGTAAAGGATAATGCAGTCATAACTAAGCTTGCATCACTTTGCTGAACAAATTGCCCTATATCAGCTCTAGTAATTGTTCAGTGTTGTGTTCTCTTATTTGTCAGTATTTGATTTTGCAAAGGGACACATTTATGATCAGTCAAAGTGAGAAGAGATGCTATGATTGTGTTGAAGAGACCTTTTATAACAAAAGTGTGGTATAACCACTATGGGTGAGAAAGCCTGTCACCTTGATTTTGGTTGCAAAATTGGAGATCAGGACAGGAGGTGGGCCATGCATACTGCAACAAATCTTCATCAGTGGTTGAACAGGAAAAGGAATTCTATACCTTTTCCAATTCCAATGATTTGCAGAGAGCCACCAGATCATATCAGCAATTGTTTACTGCTGCATCTTGCCTCAATTTGGGAAATGTGTGTCGTAGAAGATAGTGGAATGTGCATTATCCAAACATTCCATCAGCTATACGCCCAGTACCCCATGGAGAAGGACTGCAAGTTGCTGAGACACCAAAATCATTCTCACTTGAATCAGACAAAGAAGAGGAATAGGATGAAACTTCTTGTCCAGACCCGTCGGTGTCACATGACCCATATTTTCTCCCATCTTCTCTGAACCACACATAATAACACAAGGTGAATTGAATGACATTGTCATGGATTTGAAACTATCCAAGAGGAAGGCATAACTGTTGGTCTCCAGACTATAGCAGTGGAATATTCTGGAAGGTGATGTTAGGGTTTCCATGTTTCCTCCTGGCAGGTGACCATATGACAATCAAAAGGATCTTGTCCCATTCTTCATGAAAGGTAATCTTATAGCCTGCAAAAACATCGATGGTATGAAGGCAGTCCTCATCAATGTTCATGATCCAGATGAGTGGAGACTTCATTGATTCATTGTACTTATATATACACATTTATGATATCAATGGTATGATGGCAACCCACAACATCGTTCATGATCCAGATGAGAGGAGACTGTTCATTGATTTATCGAACACAAGTTTTAAATCTGTTTTGCTGCATAATGGTAATGTTTTGCCATCAATTCCAGTTGGGTATTCAGTTCATGTGAAGGAAGCCTATGAAAACATGAAACAACTTTTTAGGTGCATAAACTATGACCAACAAAAGTGGCAGCTTTGTGGCAATTTGAAGGTTCTTGCTCTCATGCAGACTGGATACACAAAGTACTGCTGTCTTTTCTGTGAATGGGATAGTCATATGAGAGATTCCCAATACATCAAGAGAGATTGGCCACTCTGACAGTCATTAGAGCCTGGGAGGAAACGTGTTCAGCATCCACCACTTGTTGAATCAAGGAAGATTTTGTTACCACCCTTGCACATCAAGCTTTGTCTTATTAAGAACTGTGTCAAGTCCATGTACAAAACACAAGCAGCTTTCAAGTACATCCATGGTAATTTTCTAAGATTAAGTGAAGGTAAGATAAAGGAAGGTTTCTTTGTTAATCAGTTTCAAGACCTGCCAGACTAGTTCTACAACCTAAGAATTATCACATGATATGTTTGTGCTATATTTTTCTGCCTGAATAACGGTCTTGTGTAGAATGTTCCAAAGTCGACTGATAGGAGAATGAGGGTTAAAATTTTCAGGATTTAATTGATTATACTTTGCTGTCTTTTACCTGATTAAATGAAATTCTGACAGAAATGGACACATTTTCATGTTCTGTTTGAGTGCATTAGAAGCTGGAAATGCAGAAATTGGATTAGGTTGAAGAATATTTCTTTAACAGAACGAATAAAAATCTACTAATGTAAAAAAAGGTGTTTAGATAGCTTCTTTTTTTTTTCAAGATATTTCATCCTATAACAATTTCGGCATTGCCAGCTTCCATTGCATTCCAATGAACTGAAATTTAGGTCAGTGAAACTTGAAAACATATAATTTCCTTGTGTGTGAGAACTTGAATTTATTCAAAAAAGACTTCAGAGGTAAGGTCTGCCTAAATCATCATGATTCTAATTTATGGAAAAGCTTTTCTATGTGTAAGATATTCTTGAAAATTTGGTCTCTTGTTTTGATGTCAGTCAACATCAGAACATTCTACACAAGGCTATTATTTAGGCAGTAAGATGTAGCACCAACATATAAATAGCATGTGATAAATTTTACATTGTAGGACTAATAGCAGACCTGATTAGTTATTTCAAGCTGCAAAGGTGTATCTTTCTCACTAATTCCGGGATGTAATCTCTTATGTGTTTTATAGTCTCTAACTAAAAACTTCTATGAACCTTTGGGTGAAGCTTTTTTCAAGTACCTTACCTCAAGACTGTTTTCTTGCTGTCCATAGCATCTATGAGGGAAAGGAGTGAATTTCATGGACTTATCAATAAAACAGGCTACCTGCAGTTCAGTGGAAATACGAGTTGGTTTCTCTACTTTGCCAAAAAAAAATTTATAGCAAAACGCTACCTTCCATCAGTTACTTCACTCCTGTTGAAATCCTGTCTGTCATTTCTGTGCTGTGGATGATCAAGATAGACTTTCCTGTTCAGTTGGGATTAAACAATTTTATTTGACAACTTTTAAAGAGAGAAGAGAGTTGGAGGCATCTTTTCCACACTCAGAATTGACATTTTAGCTTCCTTCATTTCAAGGTGGATTATCATTACATTCATGAGAGCTTATCAGTCTCTTATTAAGATGTACATTTTATTCATGGAGATTAAACCCCATCAGGTTCAAGGAGCCATGAATGGCCAAGTGGTCTAAAGCGCTGCTCGTTATTGATCACTGCCATCTCACCTCTCTCCGAGTGAGTTCGAGTCCAGACTCGGCCAACATGGGTGAGTGAGAAAGCCTGACAGTAGCTTCTTGTGGGTCGGTGGTTCATCCCATGGTTTTCCAGGGTTCTTTCTCGACCATTAATACTGGCTGCCATGTATAGCCTATCTTGTACTGAACAATGGCGTTTAACCCTATAACAACAACAATAACAACAACCATCAGGTTCAAGCCACTGCTACCTCATAGTTCTTTTTAACTCTTTTGTTTCTGAAGGATATGATGATAGCCACATTTTAATGATCTTACACAACATTGACTTATCATTAGCAGGAACTTACCAATCCACTTCAGACCTGCCAACCCTTATGATTTTACAGAACCGATGATTAAAATTTGTTTTAACTCACCACCAAAATACATGTTCAAATCATTGATGTAGAGAGAAATTTGAAGTGGACATATTTCATTATTCACAAATTACACTGTTTTAAGTTGTTGTACTGTTCTGCATTATAAATTAGCACATCCACACTTAGTCTGGTCCCCTTTGTATGCTCCCTGCGATGCACTCCGCTATACTAAGTCAGGCGAACGCCGACGCCATATTGTCACGTGATCAAAACAAATGGCCGTGTATGGAGAGATCTCGTTAATCTAACCCTGGCACATTTATTTCTTTAATATTCTGTTTGTTAGTGACATAATATGAACTTTACTAGTACTTTTGATCAGAACTATAGCAGTCGTTATCTTTTGTTCAAATTTAATCAGCAAATCGGCGACGTAGGTATTTTTACAAATATTTCTACAATTAGGCTAAGAAGAAGTATAGGGATGCACACAACATTCTTTTGTAAATATTGCACTTTTCCAACCACGTCATCTCAAAAATTACTTTTCCAATCGATTCCTTGATAAATTTTACGCCGAAATTGATATGAGGTTATGCACGACAGCTTTAATTTTGCTAAAAATTAAGACGAAAATATCTTCCCCATTTCAGAGGGGGAGGGGGTAACGATTGTTTTGCAAATATTGCCCATTCCACACTACGTCATCTACAATAGTCTAGTTGTAATGAATTCCTTGATGAATTTTAAATAAATACATGTATATCATTTTCCATGACAGCCCAAATTTTGTCAAATATTTGGATCGATATAACTACCATCTTCTACGAAGGGGCAATAGTGACGATATTTTGTCAAATACTGCACATTTCGAGTGCATCATGTACAACGTTCCATTTGCTATTGATTACTTGATAATTATTACGTCGGAATTGATATAGTTTGATAGATGACATCATAAATTTGCCGAAGGTTAATGCCAAATCACTTCCATGAAGCAGGGAGGGTGTAAATGTTGCCAAAAACGCAATGTTTTAGACAGCATGATCTCAATGTTCTATTTTAAGTCAATTTTTGATCAATTTTCCATTGATATTGATGTATCATTCAACATTACAACCCACATTTTGTAAAAGATTAAGACCAAAATACCAACCATATTTTATTAGGCTGACAATTGGGCTAACATTGGACATTTATTACTGTCACCTAAACAGTTCCACTTCAAATTGATTTTTTGAAAAGAAAGTGGCATTGCGTTCCCTACAACTTCGGGTGGGGGTGAAGGAGAGTAAAATACTATCAGACAAGCTTTATTGGGAGTGGGGCCTATCAATAAGTCTTTGGGTGAATAGGAGCCAAATTTCTTTCTACATCACTTAACACTGATATTGATACTTTACTATAAATATATTCTATTCATTAGGCAAGGCACATTAATTGCCTCCACATGATAAAAATTTAATGTGCTGTTGTTTTGCAAGATTTCCAAAAGAAACCATGAATTGCATTCAGGTTTCATTCACATGCTTCACTTGTTAAGAATTTCTTCAAAATTCACTCTCACAATCATCATAACTGAAAGACAATGTTAGAAGTACAGAAGTTTTAATGTTATCAACACTAATTTGATTTGCTTCCATAATGAATGTTTTTTTTAAGTTTTAGTTAATAGGATTCCAAAACTTAGTCTAAACTTAATTTTTCAGTACCAATGTAATGTTGAGAGATGCATTAGTAAGGCTAACATT
This sequence comes from Potamilus streckersoni, assembly GCA_016746295.1. NCBI lineage: Eukaryota > Metazoa > Mollusca > Bivalvia > Unionida > Unionidae > Potamilus > Potamilus streckersoni. The sequence goes on from JAEAOA010001226.1 coordinate 2,387,351, forward strand.
ATTGACATGTTGAGACAAATATTTCATATTTTGTACTTTTCATCATTACTGAAATATGACATGAATTAGAACAGTATTTTCATTTCTTATACTATCACAATCAATCATCCAAATATGTCCTAACAGTGATTTCTCAATTTAACTAAAAGTTTGTTAGATTAAAATATAAAAACAAATAAAACACATTAACCTGTACATTAAATAAATAATTGAGCTCTTCAAAAAGCCCTTTATGATTATATGTGGACAACATTAACTCTGATTTACTATGATTTAAATTAAAATGTATTAAAATTTAACACTTAAATTTGTGACTTTCATAGTTTTTATTTGTTATCCGTCACTGTCATGTTCTGATAACTGAATCCATATGGTAACATGCAAATGTGATACATATTTCAATTTATGACCATGTGTACACATATAAAAGGAAAAAAAATGAATGTGACAGCATCTCTGGGGTCATCCACTAATTATGACAACAAAAAAATGGGGGTGGGGATTTGAATAGGTTTTTCATAATTGTTGACATGGGGGACTACAAGATAAATTGACGTAAACAATGTTTTTTTAAAAAAATAAATTTAATAAATCAAAACATAGGAAATTAGTCGGTGCATTGGTATTGCACATACTCGCTCACCAGTCAACAGCCCACCAATTTATTCCAACTTGGTCAAGCTCTTGCCAAGGAAGTCAGTCTTTCTATGGCATGTCTGGAATTCAAACCTGTGACCTTCTGCATCCGAGGTGGATGCTCTAGGCAATCAGAGCAGATAGCAATAACCATTGCAAAATTTATAATAACACTGATTAATCCATGTTTGCATCATCGTAAGATGATTATGCATGTAATATGTACAATTTATTCCATATTTCTGTCATTCACTGAGAATAGTGGCAGACAACTCTGTAATTTATTCTACTGAGGTTTGTGCTGCTATTCATATGTATTGTGGCAGATGAAGGTTCTGGAAAATTCCATGATAGAGGTTTATTGATTGTTTTTAGAATTTGAATGTTACTTTCCAGATTCAAAATCCAGTCTAACTTTGGGATAATCGATCCAGGACTCTAACTCAAGTCCGTTTACTGAATCTGCTGGTGCCTGTATACTTTTGTGAGCACTCAAAGACCTGCCTGAATGTGGTACAAAAGGTTTCACTTCTCACAGATCATGCATCATTTTCAGCTCATCAGTATGAGAGTTTCTCTGTTTGTGATAGCCCGAGCTCACTTTTATATCAGAAACACTGTCAAAATTATCAGCAATGTTGTACATGATAGCTACTGCTTTATATCTGGCCAGTAAGTTTTTGTCTTTGTTCATTGTGTCCAGTAGTTGAAGCATTTTCTTGGTCCTTTTACAAGGTGTTCCATTACTTGTTCTGCTGGTATATGACTATATTTCTTCCCCATGATGTTGACAAAAAGGCCATAGATACAGTGCACAAACTATATGATGCTTGTTGATAGCATATTGGGTGCAAGATTTCTAAAGCATATTTACCTCTACTGTTATGACTCTTGAACATCAACATCATGTATTTAAGGCAACCCAGTAACCTGTCCCTGTCAGATCTGTGTATCACATCCAAAAGCTTCATGAATAGTACACCAACCTGTAACATAGTATGGCCATACTGTTGCACATGATCAGTATCCATTGGCTATAAAGCTGTCTTTTTTCCTAGCTTCAAAACATATAGTTTTACTTTCTCATTGCTAACTTGAATGGGTATCAGTGAATCCATGACAGTTTCTTCAACAATCATGTACATCTTGTGCTGTGAGAAGACATATATTTCAATAAAATAATCCATAGCCTGCTGGAGCCAACTATCTGTTATAAAGTCTGGAGGTATGTTCTTGATTGGAGTACTGTTTAGATCATAAAGCCCAAAGAAAGAACACAGTGCCTCAATAATGTATGATTTTAGCAAATGACAAAAAAAAATCTTTGTCTACATTATAATGATTCTTCACATCAGAATTCACATAATGCCACCTTATAAGAATTCTCTCTCCATTCATAGAGCCAGTTTCAAAACTATCCAAACTAAAGAGCTACTGATAAGCCTTTGTCAAGAAATTCATAGCTGTATGCCAGAGTTCAAAAGTAACTGGATACAGATCCCTCAGTCTCTATGGCACAGAAAGCACCTTGATGTAATCCTTTTGCACCACTAAATCTCTACTTGGTCAATTGATCACCACCTATATGGACTGGAGGATGCTCTGTGCATCCATAGATTTCATCTGTCATTTCATTGTATGACGACATTATCTTACAGACATCACTCTAAGGAAGCACTGGAAGTGGAACTATGACTGATTTATTTGCAAACTCCTCAGAAATTTCACCTTCAATTTCACTATAATAGAAATCTTTAAACTTTTTCAGAAAGGGGAGATTACCCACTGCTGCATTTAAAATCAGGATTGTGTAGTTGGATTTTAAACTTCTATGATCTTTTTCTGATGGAGATATCTGATCCAAGGCAAGGTCTTGAACCAATCCCTGTGGCTTGTCTGGTAGATTGTCAAATTCATGTGTTGCACAAGAGCAGCAGATGCAAACCAATGTTTTATCCCTCCATGATAATTTTCCCTTTCATATCACACCCCCATTTTAAAATTTACAATGTCCCCAAAAATTCTGAAAACTCTTCCTTCCCTGACTGCTGCTCCATAAAACATGAATTGCCTAATTTTTCAACTTCTCTAATGGTAGCTTCATAGCTACTGGACACACCCAGAATCAATCTATCAAAAACCTGATGAGAACAAGAAAAAAAAACAATGAAGCCTTCTTGTATCATATTGGTGTCTCCTTTTATTTATACTAGAGAAAAGGTCTCACATGTATCAAAAATAAAAGATAAGATATTGAACTTGACCGCTGAAACAAAAAATATTGCCATCTGTGATAGCTGACTGCATATAAAATTGACAAATGCATAATAAACTAGCAGCATGTTAATGATCATCCAGACATTTGATTTAAACCTGAATCTGTGTCTACAGATGCTCAGACACTAAGCTATAATACCAAGCCATGCATCCAAAATAAACCTTATAAATAAACATTGGTAGAAAATGAGTCTTATATCAGGGTATTGATTCACAATGTGCATTTGACAATGTAGTTTGATCATATCCTGTCAGCCATTTACAATGTATACCAGTATATTTAAATATAATATTATTAATTGTATAATATTGTATTGAAAACTGAATGAAATTAATTAAATTGTTCAGTTCATGTTTGATCCATTAAAGTTTAAATGATAATTACTGGAACTTGGTTATGCTGGTTACATTTCTAAGCATAAGGTTATGTAGTTACTATTCAGCTAAAAAGGGTTTGAAATTGTACTCATTCTTTATTCATATAAAATTTCATGTTATCTATTAGCTGTTATATAATCTAAAGAACGTGTAAATAGGACTGCATGAAGCTCCTGAACATATAGAAAAATTCATATCAAGATTTTTTTAAAACACAAACCATACCTATTCAATATAAAAACATAAAAGGATTACACAGCCACAAGCTATATGACTGTACAAGCTACAACCAAATAATCAAAAATGTTAGGCTAAGCAGGTCAGTGGACTTTCATCAAAATGTTTTCCATCAATATAAACACACCAATCTAGTTTCAAAGCCAAAATTTGCATGAAAATAGTAGACAAAAACTTCCAGGTGGATGTATTATTTGCTTAGGTGTGATAGATTTATTGTCATTGCTGTGAGCTTATTGCCATTTCTCAGTTTAACTGCTGTAGGAAGAACCCAGGAAAACCCTGAGAAGAACCACCAACCCATGGGAAGCTGCTGTCAAGCTCCCTCACCCACACTGGCCATGTGAGAACTGAACCCAAGACCAAATTCCATTTTTAAATGGTGTGGCCTTGGCATTAATGACTTCACATGCACTAACACAATTTAATTACTCAACAATATTAATTAATTAACTCTAAATGTCAATCCTTATTATGGCACAAACCCTTCAACATCAGTGACAACAAGAAAGGCTAATAATGCCTGACCTATGGCATGTAGCTAATAAAACTGGACCTATGGCAAGTAGCTAATAATGCCTGACCTATGGCAAGTGGCGAATAATGCCTGACCTATGACATGTAGCTAATAAAACTGGACCTATGGCAAGTAGCTAATAATGCCTTACCTATGGCAAATGGCTAATAATGCCTGACCTATGACATGTAGCTAATAATGCCTAACCTATGGCATGTGGCTATAGTGGCTAATGGTTAGTGTCTCATAATGCCTGACCTATGGCAAGTGGCTCATAATGCCTTACTTTTGGCATGTGCCTAATAATGTCTGACATTCTGACATGTCAAGTGGCTAGTAATGCCTACCTATGGTAAGTGGCTGATAATGCCTGACCTATAGCAAGTTGCTAATAATACCTACCTATGGCAATGGACTAATAAAGCCTGACCTATGGCATGTGGCTAATAATGCCTACCTATGGCAACTGACTAATAATGCCTGACCTATGCATGTGCCTAATAATGCCTTATAGCAAGTGGCTAATAATGCCTGAACTATGACAAGTGGCTAATAATGCCTGACATGATTCAAAGACAAGGAAATATATTAAATGGGGTATTGCCACAAACAATTTCTTTGAACTATCAAACTTTGGATTCTTGATGATCTAGCAAAAAATCATAGACTTTTTGCCACAAAAACTCAAGAAACTGAATCCTCGCCCCATTATGATACTCTAAACTATGACTATTCACCAGTCCTAGCATTTAGAAATTCATCTGGCTTTAAAAGAAAAGATATGGACTAAGTGTGAAGTTTACAACTAAGCCATGCTGATAATAAAAACTAATATTTCCTAATCAAAGACCATTCAGAAAATATTTTCAAATCACAACATATTTCATAATTACCTTACATGTTGTAAATAAATTGTTTTATCAAAGTTTTTGTACACCTACATTCCAAAATCTGGACTGACTGATAACCTGACCAACATCTCTATTGCTCTCAAAGCATATGACTCTGGGCAATTGTAACAGTGTAAAATTAATCAGTACAATGCAACAATAAGGGTACAAATTTCTGGCAATTCTATGAAGGATGTTCAATAAAGTTAATTAATGGAATGCATTCAAGTACATTGGTCCAGAGTGTATGACAGTACAGTTCAAAGGTAGGTAGTGTTAAGATCCAAAGAGATTCATATTCTGTACATATTTTACTAAATGTAACTTGATTTCACAAGGCCAGTACTTTTGGAAAATGTAGTGTGCACATTCCTCCCAGAATTTGTTAACATTTGCTGATGGTAAAATTCCCATGCTCCTCCACAAACTACATCATTACTGACTTCTCTTCTTTGCTCCATTTCCTGTATGATCTATTTTGGTCTAGGAACTGCTATCAATAAACAATAAACAGTTATGAGCTATAATGTTTGAAATTAGCTAATTTTGAGTTGGTATTTCTTGTATAAATCTCAGACTCAATAACAAATATTTTTAACAAGAATTTGGAAAGACAAAAAACTCTTAGTTAATTAAACAGCTATTGCTACTTAATAATGCAAGTATTTACCTACTGTCTTCTGAAAATAAAGACCACATTTTCAACCCCACCCTTAATGTTAAAAGGCTGCTAGATGCATAAAAATGTAAGAAAAATTACCTGCTAAGAACTATTGTTACAACCAAAATAACACACACAGTATATAATGAAAATAATACTGGATTACAAGCTATAAGCCAATAAAACATGTGCTTATAAGTTATTAATATCTCAGGATAAAAACACACATGATGTCATAAAATACAATACAGTGGTCTTGCAATACAGTAAATGTAAGTGTCACACTGTTTGATATATGCATATAATAATGTAATGGTAAACATTCAGATATATTGAGTGATTCTATGATTTTTCATTACAGCACCTCATTATGATAGTAAATATGTTTTATATTCCTATGTGAATGTTATAATGCATAAATAGTGATAAATAATTTTAATTAATACTTATTTACTTGTCTTTCTGATTATTTAAATGCAAAAAATTCATGTATAGTTTTAAGAGAATATCTGTCTCACTTTTGTAACAAATCTGAGGCAATGTGAGCATCAATATAAAATGAACATCTCCTTAAACAAAGTCTTGAATGCAAACATTGAAGATAAACATTCAAAATTTGTGCAAAGTGAATCAGTACAGAATGTTGTCAACTGCAACTGTAAATACATGTACATAGTATAACATACCTCTAACTGTCTGTGCTTCTCTAAAAGTATCTTTTTTTATGACAAATGCTTGATATATCTTGTATTGTCACTCATTTAACATACAATATTAAATTTAAGTTTGGTTAACAAAAGGATATTAATTTAACTTAATACCAACTTAATACCACAAAGATTTTATCAAAAACTTAGGTATATATGTATAGCTTAATTTCACAAAACACCAGAGTAAATAAAGATTTTACCAATTTGCTACATTTTGGATGAATCCTTCAAAATGAGTTTTCATTCCATTACTGTATATATCCATCTAAGCCTCCATGAAATCCTCATAAATGAAGGCTAGTGTTTTTGTTTTAATAAGTGCAAGTTAAACATGAACAGATTTATTTTTTACCCACCCTAATCACTCACCTGTGCCCTTCTTGATTTCTCCCCTTAGACTCTATCCACAATTCTTAAACATTCCTTTAAACTGTGTTGCTTAAAATGACTCCTCTTATTTCTAATGTTTACATAATCTAACATAGTCATGAATGGCGTTTTATCTCTATTGCCAAAAAAGGCGATACCTAAGAGTGAATAAGATGCATCCAAGTCCTTTTATTGCAAAAAATCTTTTTTATTTACAAAGTGCCCATGAATCATTTGACTAAATAATACTCTCTTTGAGGAACTCCTAGCGAAATAAATGATTAATCTTTGGCACAACCTGTGCTTTTACATAGAACAATATATTAATAACAATGTAAAATTAAACAAAGAATCTTTGCAAATGGAACATTGAGATGATGCTGTCTATATTGTTCAGTTTTTGGCAACATTTGCTCCAGACCCTTAAGGAAGTGATTTGGCATTAACCTTCGGCCTATTTATGATGTCAACTACCTCCTTATACCAAATCTGACATAATAATTATCAAGTGATCGATATTAAATGGAATATCGTACATGATGCAGTCGAAATGTGTAGTAGTTGACAAAATATTGTCACTATTGCCCCTTCGTAGAAGAGGGTTGTTATATCAATCCAAATATTTGACAAATTTAGGCTGTCATGGAAAATGATACATATGTATTTATTTAAAATTGATCAAGGAATTTATGACAACTAGACTATTTTAGATGACGTAGTGTGAAATGGGTAATATTTGCAAAACAATTGTTACCCCCTCCCCCTCTGAAATGGGAAAGATATTTTCGTCTTAATCTTTTGGCAAAATAAAAGCTGTCGTGCATAACCTCATATCAATTTCAGCGTAAAATTTATCAAGGAATCGATTGGAAAAGTAATTTTTGAGATGATGTTGGAAAAGTGCAATATTTACAAAATAATGTTGTGTGCATCTCTATACTTCTTCTTAGCCTAATTGTAGAAATATTTGTAAAAATACCTATGTTGCTGATTTGCTGATTAAATTTGAACAAAAGATAACGACTGCTATAGTTCAGATCGAAAGTACTAGTAAAGTTCGTATTATGCCACTAACAAACAGAATATTAAAGAAATAAATGTGCCAGGGTTAGATTAACAAGATCTCTCCATACACGGCCATTTGTTTTGATCACGTGACAATATGGCGTCGGCATTCGCCTGACTTAGTATAGCGGAGTGCATCACAGGGAGCATACTAAGCAGGGGACCAGACTACTCCACACTCTGCATTTAGCAAAAACTTGCCAGAGGACTAAATTCTTCACACCAACTATGTTTCAGAAACAGCTGGACAACTGTTAACTACACTGAAAAGTTTATTTAATTTTATCAAAATAAGTTTACTAAAAGTTTTCTTTAATTTTATTTTCAGTCCCAGTCGTTATTACCTGTCAGATCTTATGGACTACATGTATGCACTTACAAGACGAAAGGAGTACAAGAGAATTCGCCTAACACCAGGAATTATGTATGTGTGCCACCATTCCTCATTTCCATCATGGGAATCATTACCATGAAATGTTTCTAACTTGCATCATATAAAAGTACTATCTTTGATCCTTTTAATCATCTTCTCATCTTCTCATGTAAGATATTTGAAAAAAAATCCATGAGAATTCAGATGAATACACGTATCCCATAAGTAAATTATGTAAGTATATAACTAAAAACTTATGGAAGATAAGTTATACTTTTCCTAATCAATAATAAACTTATAGCTGGTTGATTTAAAAGATGACAGACAACTTTTTGCAGTGGAGATAATTGTAACAGTAACTGCTAAGTTATCCGTGTGTAGGTTGCAGAAGTCTCCAGCCATAATAAATAGTTATGCAGGGATTTTCCCAACATTAGTCCACACAAATCAACTATTTTAATATCTAAAGTGGACTGAGAAGGAAAACAAGTCATGCATAAGAGCAGCAGTAAGTTGATCATTCTTTATCGTGTACTGAATTTGTAGCCATTACTGGTGTAGCTCTTAGAAGTGTAATTGCCTTTTAATTTTAGCCTGATTTCTGTAGCTGAGAAACCAGAAACTTTTTTAAATTGCTTTCATCAATGTAAGTTTTCATGGTATTACAATTATTTTTAAGCCTTATTTGTGACATTTATTATATATAATATTGAAATTTAAAGCAGTGGTGCCAATGATTCAGAACCAAAGGATGTACTTCATTCATTTAAAATCTTCAGTATACATGGTGTGATACCGTTATGTAATTACTTGGGACTATAAATCAATGTTAATGCAAAAAAGCATAAACTTGCTATTGTAAACTAGTGCACAGAAAGGCGAAGTCACTGTTTGCATGGATACAACATCCAGTTGATGCTAAATTCTTGTAATAATCCAATCAAAATAAGCAGATTAAAATTATGTAGAAATGATCAGAAAACAGTTAAATTAAATATATTGTCTTTTTAAACAAATTATATTAATTCATAATATTTCCATTCTGATAGTTCATAATGATAGTCTCTAACAATCATGGGTAATTCTGTTTTAAAATGATGTTACAGTTGATAAAATATGCCAATTGATCAGTGCAAAAAATATACACTAAGTGTTCCAAGACTTGTAGGACATGACAATTTTGCTATAATTTCATGTCCCAACATTTATTGGTCATAAAAATTACTTTATAAAATAATTAAGTGTGTCCTAAGACTTGTAGTAATTATAGTAACCTTAGACTTAATATCATTATGGTAATTCATCTATATTTCTCCATAGTGTGTGATATCTGTTATCCAAAAATAAGCAAGCCCATAATAAATCTAATAAAAGAATGTCATGGGATTTGTTGACATTATGCAATTTTCTTTTATTCAGATCATAAAATATTTAACTTGAAAACCTTGACAGTTGAAAATGTGAGCCCAGAATTTTCAATGGATTGATTGATCTGTCTCTACCAGTGTAATTTAATTTTGCTGTTGTAGTCTCAAGTTAACTATATTTGTAGTAAATTTTCAGTGAACATTTTTTTCATTTGTATGTGTGAGATTCTTCTTTCTCTTTCTTTGCAGTCTAAGGTCATACTTGATGAAATTCAGTCCTTATGATCCTAAATGTTGCATACCAAAACTGGAGAAGGTGAGATACTTGACATTTCATTTTTGGCCTATATTTCACAAAACCCAACTGAACTTAAGTTGAATTATGCTAGAGCTAATTGCCCTGTAATGACAGGGTATTCTCCTTGTATGTGCTTAATGTTGATATACCAACGATGAAAGTTACAACTACCTTATAGTATGCCATACTAATGGACAAGAGTCTTTGATCTTTTGACTCTAATTGACTCTTCTTTTGAGTATGGAAGTTTAAATACCACATGAACAGTGGTCAAGTTATGCTTCAATTTTAGGGAGAGGTGACTTTTCCTTTCAAACAGAACATGGAAAAGTGAGAGCTCAACAGAAAGAAGGGAAAGCAAAGCAAGAAACTATATATATATATATATATATATATATATATATATATATATATATATATATATATATAGAGAGAGAGAGAGAGAGAGAGAGAGAGAGAGAATGTGTGTTATCATATCTGAATTAAGATCATTATATTCTTCCTAATTTCTTTGTTGCTAATAAAACATTACCATAACTATACATACATAGCACACTGAAATGCATAAAATTATAGACATGGCTCTTTGATAGTGTATATGAACTAAACCCTTAGTTCCAGCTGAATCAACACAGACAAGTGAGTGCATCTATATTTAGAAGGAGGGGTTTTCATAATGTAACCACTCAATTTATATAGCTTCATTACAACAGTCCATTGATAGGATTGCAGATTTATGGTTTTATTATTTGTTGTCACACTTGTAGTAATTTTGGGCATTAGTTAAATAGTGTTTGCTTTGCTGCCTTTTTTCTGTATTTTTCCAAAAAAGTCATGTCAGAAAGCAACCTTGACCTTAACAGCACTTCTCAAGAATTCCACAACATAGCATTGTCCAATATGTTTCTGACTTACATTTTTGCATTTTAAAGATAAATATTCAGTAACCTAGTACCTTGTCTTTGCTTTACATGAATTGTATATTGTTCTGCCCAATAGTTTATCAAAACAGGCAATCTAATAAACTAGTAGTTCTCAGACACAGCGATGTCTGCAATTATTTCCACGTTACTGGTTCACTTTAGTTTCAGAATAATTTTATGATGAAATAGTGTACAAGAGGCAATTAAAATAGCCAGATCACTGATTCTGTTCATAAAATACAAATTGTTAATTACATACTATTGTTAAAGTTTTGAAATACATGTTTGTATGTTTTTATCATCAAAAGATAACATGCAGAAATCGGGCAGTGATAGTTGCTATCTTACGTGGGAAAGTGTTAATGGTCAGTCAGCTATCAAAATGCATGCTTGTGAATGTGCAAGAGTGTTTTTGTCAGCATAACATTTCACTACAATACAATACTAGAAGTAACCTGGCTAAGGTGAGAGGGCATCTGAAAAACTATGGTCAATGTACCTCTAAAATGTTTAATCACAGGGCAAAGCCATTTTTGCTTTCCTCACAAAAGAATGGCAATGTTTACATTTTTTTAGGCAACTTAGTCGCCCACTTCACCTGGTAGCCTGACCCCTGCATGAAAATAGAAATACTACTGGTTTAAAATCCTATGTATGTGTACTTATTTTTGCAGCAAGAAAATTTAGTATTTTTATGTGCTTATTTGATGAATGATTTTTGTTTGTTATACCATTATCTAGATTTGACTGTTATGAGTAAAACCAGTATGCAAAGTGTCATTTATCATGATCAGGGATCCACTGAAATATATGACAGCTACTCTGTGGACCACTGTTCAGCCAGTCAATAAATATGCATTATAGAGACTTGTTTCCTTTTCCTTCCATTTCCTTGCCAGTGTTGAGCAAGGTTAAATTTGCATCAAAATTTAAAGTTTCACATCTAACAGTCACATCATAAATCAAAAGACATTATTCCAACAGACACCAGGTTTCCTTATTTCTATCAAGTTTTGACAGGCCTGTTTCCAGACAACAAATGGGTACTCCAAGTTATTTTGGAGAGACAGAGAATTACATTAATTCAGACCCCTTGGCTTTTGTATTCTCTGTTATGGTGTAGGTCTTTTATGACCCCGAGAAGGTGCTAATTCTGGAGAATTAGATTCATACTTTTTGATGTGGGCAGTGGAGACTCTTCAGGTTTTTATTCATAAATCTTTCTTGTGTTGTGAGCCAACAGAAAGCTCAGTCTGCTTGTGAACTTAAGCTTGGCTTGGCAGATTTGTAGCTATGCATTGGGGTGGCATGATCGGTAATGCTCTGTGTGAGAAGAAAAGTTTGTAGCCAGCCTTGTCTTGATGGCTGCCTCTCTTTGCATCCTGTTTCACTCATCCTTTATGTTGCATTCCAGTTCAAGTATTCCTTTTGAGACTCGGGCTCTGTCCATGGACCTTTACAGAGATAGTTGACTGCATTAGTAATAATAACTGTGATGGCATACAGAAACACATAGTGACTTTAATTCTGATGCAAGATGTTAAATTGTGACATTTGTAATGAAGCATGCCTAGTTAGATCTGTCTTCCTCCCAGTATTTTGTCCAACTAGGCCTGTAGTTTCTCGCTGGTCAAACTTTAAGTTGCCTTTATTACAAGTGTATTGCATGGATTGTTCTCAAGGAATATGTAGATTACTACAAAGGAGTTTCTAGAGTTCCTAGGATTTAATGTGGCTGCAGACCTCCGATGTCTGCAAATGACCATATTAGTTCTGTGGTGCCCATTTTCTGGGTGCCTAGATTGTGCTTTGATCTTGGTTAAGATATGACACTTTCAGCATTCTAATTTTGTTGTTATTATTTACTCTTATACTAATGTATGCAGTGATAAAAAAAAATTAAGGCATGGAGAAAATTAAATTTTAAGTCGGAGAAAATACTTTTGAAGATTTTTTGGACATTAAAAAGTTTTAGAAAAGTCGTAGAAAAACAAATCTCTTGGGCTACACAAAACATGCCTTTATGAGGATCCTCTTGATGTGTAACTCTAGTTTAAATTGAATTATATCTGGTATATGGATAGTCAAGTAGAGGTTTAAGGGGAGATAATTATTACATCATCTAGAGAGAGTTTTTGGCTTCTAGACCCTGTTTTAGTGTAATCTATATATAAATGGGAAAGATGACTGCATTATTTGAGCAGACAGGATAATTGAGGTAGTAGAAGTTCTTAACTAGATTCTTAACATTATTGTGATTGGTTAAGTATTACCAGAGAAACTTTATACATGCTGGTCATGTGAAAAGATTTGTTATGGTTATCAATTGTCCTAAATAAAAATGATCTGACATCAGTATGCTCACTTAGGTTGTCATCTTAAAATGTTTTTGCTTAAATGGATGGTCTTATTGATATGGGTTTTTGGTAGAAGACATCTTATAATATATAGTTAGTCCTTATGAAAATGGGGATAATTAGACTTCCACTGTGGTCACCATGGCATCTGTTTTGAAAATCTTGCTACTTCTTCAGGAAAGATAGTCATGTTGACATGGTCTTTTCACTAAAATACTTCTCACTCATTGTAAATGGCCCAAATGAAAATGATGACATTGTAGCCTCCCAAATTAAAAAAAAAAAATCTCATTGGTCTTTTTTTTTCTGAATGGCTGGGCATACATCATGGCATTTTATTTTTAATTACAAAACTGTTCTTTTTGCAAAAAAAGCTGTTTTTATATTAACATAATGTTGTTCCAACTGCAAATATGGCTACCTTGTAAAAAATCATTAAATGGATCCTAATTGTATCATAATTTGGCCACCACATTAGCTAGAAAAAACTAATATTGTTTAGGAATATCAGGAATGGTGTCAGCACTCAAAAGCTGCAAAAAAGTAGTCTTATCTTGTATTCATGGAATTTCTTTTTCTACAGTGGAGTCAGAAATAAGCACAAAATCAAAGCTATGGCAGAGAATATTGTACTGCACTCAGCAGGAATCTTGTTAATTCAAATATGCTTGAAAATATTTTTTTCGTTAATAAATTTTGTATGTTAGAGTTTCTCAAGAATATCAGAGATGGTTTCAAATCTAGGCACTTAAAAAGAATAGAGGAGCTGTAACAGTTGCCACTCAAAAACAGTTATTGCACAATGCACATTATAGTGTTTATTCCTCATTTTCTGAATTTTTGATTTTCATTAAACAAATATAGGCAGTCATTTTAACATAATTTGAAAGATCTCCAATGCTAAATTTTGAATAGCCAAGTAATTAGCTTTCAATTTCCTAAATGATTTTAATTGGACAACCAGATATATTTACTGTGGAAAAGATTCTATATGGTTGCACATAAATATGCTTTGTGAAAATTTGTCAGCTTCTGCACATACCTATGGTAATGTGTTCAAAATATTCTTTGCATGCAAAAGGCAGTGTTTCATGGAACTTTTGTATTCATTTTGTAGGAGTTCCTCACCGACACCATGGAAGGGGACTTAATTCTGGAAGACCTAGGAGTGCAGCTGGTGAACACCTTGGATAGGATTGCATTCTGTTGTAAACCATACCTCACAACTGCCCATTATGAAGAAATCCTGGGTGAATTCGCTCCTGTGCCCAAACCAGCTATGGCAGACACGTCTGATACAAATTCTAGATTTGTAGTAAACTTGACCAAATGAAACCAAGATGATTCAAGATTCAGTTATGTCCAGTTTTACACTAATTATGTGTCAATAGTAAACACTATCTGAAGTGTAACAGACATGTGTTTGGATATAACTTTGAAATTTACTGCAGTGAGATAAGTTTTTTGTTTTCATTTCTTTTACTTAAATAAAGGTAATCTTGGGTCACGCGTATTGAAAAATTCCAAGGCCTTTGCAGTTGATGGAAAATATATATTTAAGCAAACCAAAATAGTGGACAAAATTGGATAATAATGCTTTCTGAATAAAGAGTTAATTTTAAATCTTTTCTTGTTTAATAATTTTGCACATAACTTTATAGAGATTAATTAATTCAGATGCACAGATATTTATGAAGTTTTCAGCAGTGTAATAAATAAGTTTGTCTCAATTGAATGGTCTAAAGTGGTCGGACTTTTACTGATCACTGCCATCTACCTCTGTCCATATGTTTTTTTTTTATCAGCTCACCAATGTGGGTACGTGAGAAAACTTGCCAGTAGCTTCTTGTAGGTCAGTGGTTCTTACTGGGATTTTCCTGGGTTATTCTCCCAACAGTTATACTGGCTACCAAGTATAATCATGTGCTGGTAAATAGTATTAAACGCAAGACAACAACAAAATCAGCAAGAGCCCTAGAAACCACTACAGTGGTGCCCCCCTCTTGAATGGCCACCCACTTCTTACATTCAAAATCCCATGGTACCAACAAATTTATGTTCAAAAGTACCCCTCAAGAGTGGCCACATCTCTAACGTGACTGGTGGCCATCATATTAGTACAAAAATGTAAACTGTTCCCCTCACAAGCAGCCACTTTTTATTTAAAATATGTCCAGAACCAATAATTAACTCACATTGTATGGTAAGTAATGAGATTATCTCTTTCGTTGATACATGTCTACTGATGTTAGGATTCCATTACTGAAAAAAGTGTTGACTAAAGTACATGTAACACTAAAATTAATATTATATCTTTATCTATAAAAGCCGATGATTTCAGGAAATGGGCTTAACAGTGTTGTGCTAGAGTTATTAAGGAGATTATTCAACAGCAGTGGTAAAATGGAGCAAATGGAATGAGAATGATGTATGTACTAAGATTTAAATAACGTTTTTGAATTTTTTTGCAATTTGCATGACAACAATACCTACGTACCTACTTGCATATCACACTTACATCAAGAATAATTATTATTGTATATTCAGTTGAAATAAGTTTATTCTTAAGACAAGAACCTTTTCATAATTAATGTTACTTGTAAAGGAAGATATTAAATGAATATTAAATGTTTTGCAGTATGTAGCTTTCTTACTATGTATGTTACATATACTTCTCATGAAAATTTAGCCTCTCTGAAAGGGCCACCAGTCTTATAAAGCCGTATAAGAGGTGGACCACTATATTAATCTATTTATTCTTTTTTGGTGGTAAAAGTAAAATTTGAATTTTCTATGATTCAGTAATGAATATCCAGAAATTTATTACTATTTTTTTTTTTCAGCCAGTATCCCTGGCAGCTTGTACTAGCTTCACCAATTTTAAAGAAGAAAAGCACCAAGGATATATAAATGCACAAAACTTACTCATTTCATTCATTGATTTTAACTTGATTGCCAACAAGTAGTTTCTAACACTGTCACCTTCTTCACTTTTATTTTGGGCCCTGAAGGTCACAGATAAAAGTCACTGCATGAAAAGAAAAATGGTTTAGGTTCTAGAAGTTCAGTGGAGTTCATATTAACTGTAGTGGACTATGTATGAAGTTTTCAGCACTGTAATGATTTTGTCTTTATTAAACCCTGCTCTATGAAGCTGGCAGAAGCCCTAATAGTAACAGTGTATGTTCATTCATTTCACTGTTTCACTTGGTTTTAGTGGCATAACTTTTGTAGGGATTAAGTGAGTCAATTTTCAACTGAATCTGGTATACAGTTTTGTATTGAGATCTTGAGTTTGATTGCCAGCATTGTCTTTAGTTGTTTGAGTTATGACCCTTTATTGGAGGGGTCTCAAACACACAGGCTACATGTGGCCCATTGAGTTTACCTGTCACTGTACATGGAATTTGTAAAATAATCTGTACTACAAAGTTTTACTTCACATCCAAACAGTTTTGAAAAAACATTTGAATGTGACATTGACTTCTTGTTTCCAACATTTAGACTGGCTACCTTTTATATGAGCAGTTTTCATTGTAGGAAAAGATTTCAATGATGCAGCCCTCGGGATAATGTACTAATCCTCATTTGGTCCTCATCATTTGAGTTTGAGACCCTTGCTTTATTGTCTGTCCTGTTACACTTTTGTTTCAACAACATAACGTCTGTTTGTGTTTTATTCTCATAAGATTTAAAAGATATAACTTTTTATCATATGATTAATTTATGACACCTGATTGTCCATACTTTCATTGTTTGGTTTACACTGTGTAACTTCTGCAGGTATTTTAAGAATTTAATCTAAGCTTCATACAGATTTGATCATAGAAGTTGTTATCACCTGTCTTTAATTGGGTTTCTGCAGCATAACTACAAGGGATGGTTGCATTTCAGATACAACTTTACTTTGATGAGATCTGAAGTAAATTTAATAATTATGAATTTAATTGTCTTCATTCTGTCCCAACATATGTAGTGTTACTGCATCTGACCAAAGATTCGGTGAATGTGGATATGTGAGAAAGCTTGTCAGTAGCTTCTCGTGGGTCGGTTCTTTCCGCGGATTTCCCAGTTTCTTTCTCCACCATTAATACTGGCCACCATGTATAGCCTATCATGTGCTGATAAATGGCATTAACCCCTGAACAACAACAACACCATCTGACCAACAATTGAATAAAGTACAGTATATACCATGCTAAAGAGCATGGTATGTACCTTTAGAGAGAGAACAAGAGAAAAATCAAGATCATATTAAATTAGTATGGAATATGGTATAGAAAATCAACAGCAAAAGAAAACTAGCTGTATCAAATGCTTAAAGAAATCTAATAAACTCGTCACCATACCATTTTGACCAAAACCATGTTCCTTTATTCTTTGCCAGAGAACTGTTCTTAAAACTTTCACCACATCATTAAAGACATTAAAGGATAAATTTTTCTTCAAATTTTAAATCAGCTAGCATGGAGTATTACAATAAATGTTCCCTCTCAAACAACTTACCTGCTAATGGCACATAAGTAGGACAAGATGATATCCACTATCAGCTTTTGAAACACACACCTGATATAGTTTGGGTGAATAAAAACATTTTCAATAAGATTGGGAGATGCACTACTTTTCAGATCTATGTTAGAACAGGGATGCCACTATCTGAACCTGATCACACCATCCCTTCCAACTACCATTGCATATCATTAAAAAGCTGTATTTGCAAAACCAATGAATGAATTGTACATGACAGAGAATCTAGTCAGACTTTAGACATTATTAGAGAAGTTTTCATAAAGAAGGAACATCTAGTAGCCATCTTTTTTGATATGGAGAAAGGTTAACCTGCCATGTAGAAATATGGCATAATGACCTGTTCAACCCAGGTCTATCTATCTTTATATGCAGGTTTTTGAAAGATAAACATTTCAAGATTAGGATAGGTACCACCATTTTTGAAAGCTCTTCTCAGAATATGGATGTACCTTAGGATAGCATTTCATCAATCACCATTATTTTCACTGGCAAAATTAACAACCTATTAAATACAGTCAAACCCACTTATTGCGACCTCAGTTATCTTAAGAACCAATATGTATAGAGCATTTTGGTCTAGTTGTGAAAAAATCTTTCTTGTGCTAATTTTTCCTCGCTTAACCAAGTTAAGTCGTTAACCCCATTATGTTGGGCATAAGTTTTGGTAAAATGTAATGTGTACCTGCTTTTTTCAGTGAAGTGCAACTTTTAATGTTCATCTCAAAGAAATTTCACTGGGAATGATCAGCTAAATATTCAACTCTAAATTTTCTCCCTTGGCACCTAGGAAGAACTAGATAATATCAATATCAGTCTTACATTCAACAGCGGGACAGTCCTCGTACATTTAGATCCAGAGCTGAACATCAAGTTAAAATTTTTCCATAGCACAGTTTTAGCCTCCATAATGTTCTCCTCAGTGAATCCCATAATATCACAATCCAGTGTACAAAATAGTCTTTCCTTTTCCCAGATTTCTTCATTATGAGATTAAATGCCCTCGCTCATAAATACTGATAAGACTAACTTTTAAATCTGATTTCTCTGGAAAGTGACACTTAAACATTTGAATCAATCTTATTTAAACTATAGCTACATTTGAACATTAATCTCTTCTGGGCTGCATTACAAAAAGAGATCAAAGGACATGTCACAGCTAATCCTGTGATCAGTTTACACTTAAACATTTGAATCAATCTTATTTAAACTATAGCTACATTTGAACATTAATCTCTTCTGGGCTGCATTACAAAAAGAGATCAAAGGACATGGCACAGCTAATCCTGTGATCAGTTTACACTTAAACATTTGAATCAATCTTATTTAAACTATAGCTACATTTGAACATTAATCTCTTCTGGGCTGCATTACAAAAAGAGATCAAAGGACATGTCACAGCTAATCCTGTGATCAGTTTACACTTAAACATTTGAATCAATCTTATTTAAACTATAGCTACATTTGAACATTAATCTCTTCTGGGCTGCATTACAAAAAGAGATCAAAGGACATGTCACAGCTAATCCTGTGATCAGTTTACACTTAAACATTTGAATCAATCTTATTTAAACTATAGCTACATTTGAACATTAATCTCTTCTGGGCTGCATTACAAAAAGAGATCAAAGGACATGTCACAGCTAATCCTGTGATCAGTTTACACTTAAACATTTGAATCAATCTTATTTAAACTATAGCTACATTTGAACATTAATCTCTTCTGGGCTGCATTACAAAAAGAGATCAAAGGACATGTCACAGCTTATCCTGTGATCAGTTTACACTTAAACATTTGAATCAATCTTATTTAAACTATAGCTACATTTGAACATTAATCTCTTCTGGGCTGCATTACAAAAAGAGATCAAAGGACATGTCACAGCTAATCCTGTGATCAGTTTACATGCAACCTAAACAATGGTCAACAATAAACTGGTCTTCAGTATAATCAGTGAGCTGTGTTTACAGAGATAATGTCACTGATCTGCTGGAGTGGCTTTAATACTAAAGGCAAATTATACAGTACTTGAGCCAGATACAATAATTTATAATTGTGGCTTATTAGAAGCATGATTAATTTTGGGTGTTCAATAGTCTCTTAGGAATACAATATCTTTCCTTGCCTGAATACAGCAGTGTCAAATTAGAGCTAAACCATAACTGTCAAAATGTGTTCTGGTAATGTCCAAAATCAAGTACAGGGGTTTTTTTTTCATTTAAAAGATCTTGACAGTATTTGCATTTAAATAGCTATTTGTAGAAAAGAAATACAACACCCCACCTCCAGTCATTTCTTTCAGCCATTAGAATGTGTTGGGTGAAGTCAGAGGTTTATTAACTTATTTTTTTAAATTCTAATAGTCTTAAGCCCTTAAAATTTGACTATAGTGACACATTACAATGCATCAATTTCTATTAAATAATATCTAGTTAGATTCATGGCAGCTGTAGGTACATGTATATTGTATTTCCTGTTGGCAAAAGACGCAAGCAAATCCATTTTGTTTACATAAATTTGCTAAACTTTTTCTACCTTTAACATTTTTGGGGAGGGGAACCTTTTTAATATCAATAGACTGTAACCACTTTACAAGTGTAAATTGAACATTAGACCTGTTTGCATATATATGTAGATGGTTTAGTCCAATAGTTGCATAGTATAAAATTTTAATTCATACCAAAAACTTTAAATTTTTTGATTTCAGTAACTTAATTAAGAATTAAGAAGTATCCTATCATTCTTTGCTCTGCATGTCACTAAACTTCACAGGTATCCAGACTTTTTGTATGACTTATAATTATACAGCCTGGAATCTACATTGGTTCTACAATGTTTTTTGAATACAGTTACAATCCTCTCCAAACTTGAAGCTTCCAACTCCTTTTTTGAATGGAACCAGGAATGAAGGAGATTTTTCTGGACATGGATGGATTAGTAGCAATCTCAACTGCTTGAGTGGAGGTCGCCTTGACTCAAAAAGCTGACCCCCAAAACTGATTAAAAGAGCATGTATGGGCCATGCTTCATGTGCTGGGGATAAATGAAAAAGAAATGTCAAGCATCAGATGGTTCTAAAGGCATAGATCTAGATGAAAAGTCCTATGTGAACAATTCTATGAAGCAGTTTTCCTTGATTGATTATGAGTTGGCTACGACAATGGACCAGACAGAAATATGTTGGAATGATATTGTGAATACCAATGAAGGTATTTCCTTAATATGAGGCAAAGGTCTTGTGATTGTTCCCCTTTGCAAGAGGTATGTCACCACAATTGAATTGTCCGACATTATCAGGATTGTTACCCTGGATTTGTTCCATCCACATGTGAATGGCTTTTATTGCAAAGACATTTATATAAAGAGTTTGCTCTTGAAAAATCCACATGCCATTGCAAGTCTAGTAGGAAATTGTCAATGTAACAGGTCCACTGATACATTGGGTATGCAGAAGAGCTGTAAAAAAAAAAAACTTTTCCTAAACAATGTCTTGTCTGATGCTTTCACCAACACATGAGCAAGATTTTAATATGTTTTGGAGAAAGATGCCAAGTTAATATGTGTTAAAAGTTCCATATCTAAATGGATAAAATGTTGAGAAGGGATAAGGTCTCATTTTCTACATTGATTATCCACCCAGAACTGAAAATGAGTGAAGGAAAGTAAGTTTATGTTGTTAAATAAAACCCATATTTAAAGAATAGTTTTATAGTATGTGGTCCAATTACACTGCCTTCTCAGAGAATGTCCCATACTATATGACCTGGTCTAACATTTTATTGAAGGTCCAGCATCTTGGTTGAAGTCTTCTCAGACACATGAATGATTCTTTTAATGCATTTTGGAGTAAGATGTGAAATTGATATGTGCTATGGCTTCCATACCTTGATGGACCAAAACTTGAGAAGGGACATGGTCCAGCTTCTCTCCATTGATTATCCATAACACAATGAGTGAAGGTTGTCATGTCATGAACCCAAAAACCAAACAAACTCAATGCTTTGTATTGTGTTATGCAAGAACATTGTCATCTCTGTGGTAGATGGTGTGAACTTTTGGTGAAGGCTTGGAGCTATATGATTCAGTATATCGAAGTACATGTTAGACATGTCATAGTGGCTCTATCACAGGTCTCAAACACTGTTGGATTTCGTAAATTAAATGTTTTGGAGTAGAAGCTCTGTGTGTCTTGTTTTCCCATTGTCTATACCACTCTTTACAGTCAGAAAACTAGAAAAAAACCATCTCCCATCTTGGGATTGCTTGGGAGTTCCTTCATGATGATAGGATGATAAAAGTGGAGGGGTTCCAGTAATGAAATCTGGAGACCTTCTGACATGGTTTTGATCATTCATCGTTTTCTGAGAATGGTTGGTGGGTCATCAGACAGCATAAATGATGATGTATCACTGTCAATTGGTGGAAGGCCTGGGGCAACAGAAACTGTGTTCCTCTCTCTCCCTTCTGCCTGTCTACGAAAATAGAATATATATCTGCCTATAATTTGTTCAACCAGAAGACAACAGAAAAATCTCATTTTTGAGAACCACATCTGTAAATTCTCTGGCGATAATTGTCCCCTCATGTGTACATTCCCTGACAGGTTGGTGCTGAGATGGGAGACTGCAATGAAGGATAAAGGGCAAATCTTTCTCATTTCATAAATTTGACATGCAAGCAGAAGTGGAGAACTGACAGGTAGGGAGCATGTAGTGGCATGTAGTAACAACAGTGGGTAGTGGCATGTAGTAACAACAGTGGCAAGATTCTGAATGATGAACTGTCATCATTGTCTACATCTACAATGGCATTGACTTTGTACATAGAAGTGATTGAAGGTGAGGAGGGCACGCTGATTGAGACAAAATCCTACAGATTTCCTCTGTTGTTGCTGTGAACTAAATTTCATCTGTTCCAGTGTTTGATCAGCATATTCCGTTATTTAAATTTCATCACCTTTGTGAAAAATGATGATGAAGAATCATCAGCATGCATCACCATTTTGCTTATTGGATATGCTGTAAATAGTTGTCACATTATGGAATGTGAGTTCAGCACAGCTGGTTTGGCTTGTTTGGAGGTCTCCATAAGTAATGACAGTTTATAGGAATTTCATAGAATGGTCAGACTGGCCAATCGGTCGGCTGCTTACCAGTACATAACTCATTCATGTCTGGACCAGTTGGTCAGCACTCAGAATGGCATATCAAAGACAGTATATGCCATGAGGTCCATCTAGTATGGTATGGTGAGTATGGTGAGCCAGCAATGCACTTTGTCTGAATGGCAACTCACCAGTCAGATAACATATTCCTGATCACTTTAATGTGTATGGCTAAACCATTGGATCAGCAGTTGGAATGCCATACCAAAAGAAGATATATTCCTTGTGGTCTGGTCAACTCATGCAGCAAGGTCATATTTTGGTCACAATAAAGAATGGACCATCTGTCTGGACCATATTGGTCAAATTGCAAAACTTCACATCCAGCTTGTTTTCTTAATATTTTCATGCACAGATAGGACAAAAGATTGCAAGCCCTTATACTTGATGGGCATGGTTCTGTTTGTTGTGAACCCTCATTTTTTTGGGGCAGGGTCCTAGGTTCCAACAGGATTAGATATAAATGCTATTTCTACTCACTGACATATCTAAAACATATCATATTGATCATATGAGATTCCAAGGCTTGGCTAGAATTGCTTTAAACTATATTCACAGATTCAGAATGTTCTGGTGCTCTTTCTCCATCTGTGTGGGGTGGGTGGGGAAGGTATTCAACTAACAAACAATTCTACTGTATTTACAGATACAGTATAATCTGGTGCTATTCTACATGTTTATGGGGAGGATAGAGGGCACATAGAATTCAAGTTGATGATTTGGATGTGAAGTGTTATCTTAAAATGTTTGCTACTATGTATTGGAGTGTACTCATTTTTACGACTCTTGAGCTCCTTTTTAAAAACATTGGATAGTGTAATTTTGGACCAAAGTACAAGCAATTGCATGCACAAAAACATTGTATGCATAGACATGTTTCATGTCCATCCTCCATGACCTTAATTCATTTACACATCTTGCACTTGGTTGTAATCTCTGTAATGAAGAAGAGGAAAAACAAGTGCATGTAACAAATATATATAAATTGAAATAATGTAAACTGTATAATCAAAATGACGTAGAAGTGTAATAATTAATATGCATATTGCCCAAATATTTCACCAATGAAATTTAATGTTACCAATCAAAATCAATTGCAAAAATATGGAAAAATTAACAGGAAATCAAACAAATGTTGCATGCACCATATAAAACTTCATTATGACTTTTACTATACTACTAAATATCAAAGATAGATTTCAAATTTAAGTATAAAATTTAATTAAATCCATGGAGGACATCTTTACAGCATGACAACGCAGTAAAAACTGTTTTGGGTATAATGGTAGCCACTTAGTGGATAGAAAGGGGAGTTGACTGCTACCATGTAAGAGTTGTTTCCCTTTTTCTGTACTATGTGTAGACAGTAAGACAGTATTCCATTTTCCCATTTTCGGGGAGGACTTGATTTTGGGGTAGCAGAGTAGATTTTTCTTCCCATAATGCTAATGAGCTTTCCAGGATGACCAAATCAAGATGCCCCCATTTAAAAATCACAGACTTGTGGCTCCTGTGAAGGCATTTATTATTTCCTATTAGGTTGGTGGCATTATCACATTGTTTGTTGAACGAGTTAAATAACACAGATTAAAATTTTCAGACAAATCTGCATTAATTATCCTGTTTTTAAATATTTGCCCCTTATCCTGCCCTATGCAAAGATATTTTTTAGAACCATTTTTAAATTTTACTTTAAAATCACATTAAAACAATTTCATCAGTATTTATGATGGCTGTTAATTAACTGTTGCACAGCAAGCTCCTGGGAATTTTAAGTGAAATATACAGCTAATAGCTCAAAAGTTACTTTTTGGAATGCATCAAATGGATTCATATACAGTAAGTGATTGCAAGTACAAAAACATGGATTTATCAAATTTACTAACAGTACAGGTTTAATATATATCATATCATATAAGACAAATATTGACCTTTGCTGAGGTGAATGTAAAGTTGTAAGAACCAGTTAGCATCCAAGAAGCTGGCTTGACTCAATTAATACAGGACAGGTATCATCCAAGATACAGGCTGGACACAATTAATATATGGCATGTAATAACCAAGATACAGGCTGAACTTGATTAATGTAGGACTTATCATATACAAGATACAGATTAAACTTTGATTCATTTAGAAGTGAGAAATAACCTACAAAATAAAAATGCATGCATTGTGAAAGGGAGATAAATTCTAATTTATGATCAACTTTAAAGTTTTATGTGGAACTGTAAAGATTAACAAATTGTAGATATCATGGTGACAAAGATATGGGTTGATGAATATCAAAATTTAGGTTAAAGTGACCAAGTCTTTAAGCTACATTAACTTGTCAATTTTGGTTCATCTATGGCTGATGTACATCTGAATGACCAATTTTATGAAACAAATTTTATTTTGGTTGACAAAGAAGGCCTTAGTGACCCTTTGTTATATGTCATAAAGAGATTCTAAAGTTTAATTGGCATATCAAGTTTGGTCTAATATTAAAAATCAACTAATGTAAACCTGAATGAGCTACCAAATGAATTAAAATACAAACATTCAAATGTACTGGTACACAAAATGTAAAATGCTGCATTCCTGTTAAATTTTATTGGCCAAGGATTAATGTGAATTGCCTGGTGTAAAACAGATCAATGCATGGTAAATAGACTAAAGTGCCTCACTAAAGGACACAGCTTGGTGGCCATCCCATCCTATTCTGGGCAGGATTTGAACCCACACACTTCAGGTTGTGAATCCAGCATGCTAATCACTGATCCAGCATAGTGCCCCAGGAATAGATAAAACACAGTACATATGTAATGACTGCAAATGCAAGGTCCAATGTCAAAAACCAAATGTACCTTTTAGGCCTTCTCAATTCAATAAAATTCACAATTTTTTATTTTGTTCCACCTGTCGGTCTGTTTTGTGCAACTTCGAGAATGTGGCTTTCTTCAATGATTTTTGTATTATTTGTAGATGATTATGGCTTCTTGCAATGTAGCTATTGCACAATATGTGGGTTAAACCATAAATAGTTGTGAAAATGAGTGCCAGAAGTAATGTGTAGACTGAAAGGATTGGCAGAATATGAAATGACCAAAGAAAGAAATGCATACTTTCTCACTTCTAAAGTAAATTTTAAACTTTATTTGTTCATTTATTTATTATCATTATTAGAAAACTAGTCATAGTCTTCTAGTATAAAGCGTTGCACATAATTTTAACAGCAGTGAGCTCAGTCACTCGATTTATTTCTCCACAATTTTACAACTAAATATCAGGATTGCATACTAGCTATTTATTAAGAGAAGTTACTTCATAATGTAGACAAATCTTAAAAACAAATTTTTTTTTGCTTTTATAACACTATGCACCAGAATTTTTAACAAATTTTGAAAGCATTCTAATAGCCAAGATTACATGTACAAATTTTTCCAATTTTAAATGTGGCTTGAAGGTTAGAAAAAGCTTTAAATAGCAAATTTTCAAAAACTAGCCAAAAAAGGTATATTTAAAAAAAAAATTCAAAGGGACTGTTTAGGCATCAAGGTTAATTTAGTTTAAACAAATAATGCAGATCCAAAATCAAATATGGCTATTTTTGCAAAATGAAGAAAAATCTTCAATGAAGTTGCTTTATTTCTTAACCCACCATAAAAACGGAACAAATCTGACAGAAAATATACTAACATAGATAACTAAATTCTCTTTTCTATAAGGCTGTTGTCAGCTATGTGAGTAATATCAGGCCCTCAGGAGCCTCTTGTTAAACTTGAACAATCTGCCATACTGATTACGATGAATTTAAAATATTCCTTGAATGTAAAAAAAGAACTAAGAGTGTATAATCTTTAATTTTTTTTATTTTTCAAAGACCATTGTCGATTGTCATTGACTACATGTGATAAAGAAAAACAAAGGCTAAAAATATACAATCTTTCTTTCTCAAGGAATTCAAAACATGAAAAACTGCAGAATTTTAAGTTACAAAAATATTTAGAAATTACATAAATATGAACAAGAAGGATTATATAAATGCATCACTAACAAGAGAAATCACAAACCTGATTGACATTTTTTTATACCCAATTACTAAATGCAAGAAGAGCTGGCAAACAAGAATCTTGGTCAGTATGATGCTTTGTGTAGATATTTCTTCCAATTGTGTTGACTTGTATATGTTATGAAAACAACTATTTCAAAGTTATTTAAATATTGTTTGTTTTAATAATGGTAGCCTTATAGGATGGCAATTTATATAGAACTGTTTGAGCTAGGATGCTTTGTCAAACTTGGTCAACTTCTGTTAAGCAGTTTTTGAGAAATCATCTAAAAGTTGTATATTTTCAGTAACCATGGCTACATCATGACAGCAGATGGACATTATCTTTCTCAACCTGAAAGCAATTTAAGTCGAAATGTGTTCTGTTAAATCTAACCAAATTCTGTAAAGCAGTTTAAAGAAGATGTAATTTAAAGGTTCTTAAAAAAAAAAGATTTGGGTCAAATTTTGTTCAGTAGTTTTGGAAAACAAATTATAAATGTTTTTCTATTTGTAGGAATGGCAGCCACATTTGTTGGCAGATTGACTTAATTGGAACAAAACTGAAACCTTTCTAATGATTTCCATCAATATAGCTAAAATTCTGCTAGCAGTTATGAGAGTAAGTCATTGAAAGTTTTTCCATCTTTTAGTACTGCAAATCAGCAATATTTATACATTTTTTTTGCTCTTATCAAGTCAAACTTTAGTGAAATTCTGTTAAGTTGTTTTATATCAGTTATTTTTAGGTTTTTTTAGTCTGATATCCGAATGGGATCATGTTTTACAAACTTTAAAGCCCTTCATTCCATGATTTTCTCTGCTAAATTGACATTTTTGAGAAGCTGATTGTAGCAATTGCTGATTGCTGCAGGACAGATGCTGGTCATGCCATAATCTAACTTGGCCTTACAGCCAGGTGAGCTAAAAGTAGTTCATGTAAAAATATCACTCAGGTGCAAAAAAAAAAAAAGAGTAAAATTCTTAAGTACTAAACGTGCATGCACACAACATAAAGACATTTTGAAAGTGAAAAACATTAGGTACAAACAAAGAATAGTCTTAAAAGCAACCAATATGAATTATTATACTATATTTCTATGTTTTAAAATATATATATTTCTTGTCATATTTACACAAGTTAACAACTCTGCCTGTGTTTATGACACACATCCCAACTACTAAATCTAAGTCCAAATAACTTTAAAGTGTTGTAAATATCAAACAACAGGCACAAATGAACCTGATATTGTTCTGCATTCACTGTTCTAAAGGGTCAGTTACGCAGCAATAAATTCCACAATATTTGGTATTGTTTTACTGTTTTATATTTAATGAAAGTTACCAAATATTGGAACTGAGCTTTTATAGGATAGCAATTGAGAATAGCCATTGCTTCAAAAAGTGGATAATGGCAATAAACATGATTACAAATGGAATTTTTGTAGCATGTGGCAACCTGCCTGAAATGTACTGAAGGAATAAATACAAAGAAACCAGTCTAGGAAGAACAGCCAAGATACTAGAAATTCAATGAGTAAACACAATGCATTGCATCATGATGGATTGGGTTTTGTGTAATGGTCTGCTCTGGTTAGGAATAACCAATATGGCACAATAACACTAATAATGACATATAGGTGTGCATGATTTGTATTATGTTGTAAATTTCATGAATTATGAAGGAAAGACTATGTGTATTTAGAAAACATCCTTCCAGTAACTTTTGCTATGTCATAGCTTCTTTTACATTACTTTCTCCAGTGAGATATTTTGCAATTGAAACCACTCTTGTACATTGTACATCTGGTAAATAAATACCATTGATCACTAGCTTTTCTTTTGGTTTTGGTTTCAGCCAGACCTAACACAGCCACCAACCAGTTTTAAATTTTGTCACAAATAGTCCATGGTAAACACAACCCATGCACTAGAGTAAATCCTGGACTATCAAATTTCTTGTTGGACATGTGAGTTATGTTCTGGGAATTTTGGTAATTATGTTTCAGTCTGTACATACATGTACTACAATCAACATAATACTCATGCTGTGTGCTTGAAGAATATTCGTATGGCTAAACTTCATGGGTTAAATTCATCATAACAATTTCAAGCCCATGGATGCATGAGGTTGCAGATTTTAATCCCAGCCAAGTCATACTAAATACATATAAAAATGGAACTTGGCACTCAGCATTAGGAGGTTAGTATTAGGACTGGTTGGCCTGGTGTCAGGATAGTGCAACTCAGTGAGACATGATGCTACATGTCTGTGGCATGATGCCCCAGTGCTAGATATCACTATAAAGTTTTTAAAGCTATGTTAAAAATCTAAATCACACATGCACATCATAAATGGATCCTAGCATATTCACGTACATAACCAGAAGTTATCTCCCTTTCTCAATGCTGAATGCATCTCTTTTTTGGAGGTTCTTTCTCTCTTCTAATACTGTTGTGCTCAGTAAAACAATACATGTAGAATCCACTTTTGAGACTGATTTAACACACAAAAGTTAAGTGATGAAGGCAAGTTAAAAAATATAATCACATTAAAGGCAGCTTGTAGTAGCTGCATCCTGCCATGAAGTATTCTAGGATTCAGACATAAGCAATTAAAATGAATAATTTATAATAATGGAGGGGTGTGTTACTTACCAAAGCTTGCCCATATATTATACAAAATATGGCATTATAGTATTTTTGGGTGGGAGGCAGCATGGTTAAACCAGGGCCAAGACTCTTACTAGATCTACATATGAGCAAAATGTGTAAATACCAATGCTGACCTTGTCACTAATGAAAATGAGGTCACAATATTAACAATACAATGCATTTTTTGCATGAAGGGCATAACAATACTGATGTGTCATTTAATATCCTGTTACATTATTAATATCACTTGCACTGTTATTATTAATATCACTTTTGTACCATTTCACAGCATCAGAATATGAATGAACAAAGCTTTTTGTGTGCAAACCTGTAATTATAATGAATGCACTTAACATTAATGTTCACACAAATGTTCTTTTTGTAAAAAAAACAATTACTATTAAAATAAATATATGAACAGTAATATTAACAAAAAAAGTACAGCAAAAGGATAATATAAAAATTTACCTTGACCTGAGTTGCTACATAGTACAAATTTTAAGGCCCAACAAAGACTGCTCTGTCTGGGACACTAATAAGGACCCTTTCCCAGTCTAAAAATATAAGTATTAATAAAATGTCATTGTTGGCAAAGCTCTGTAACTAAATATCCCCCAAACAGAAATCTCAGGTGATTGCTTCAATGAGTGCGGCTATGAATACATGGAAGATAATGAAATTTGTTTTTTAAATATCCCATATATATTTGTAGAAAAGTCAAGTCCAACAGCGTAGACCATGATCTGTTGTTGCATTATGTTCTAGCAGATAGGGTCGATGTCGTTTGTTGTACAAAGAAATTGCCTTATATCTGTCAATGTATTATGCAATGATAGATCCACGACTGTGCAGCTTGCAGTTAGACTTCACTTTGAATTGTGCACACAACAGTTGTCAAATCCATCTTAAGCAGTGTCCTCTTTAAACTTGTAGCAAGGGAGCTTTAAAGTTCTTGTAAAGACATGGTGCCTTTAACAGAGATGATTTTTAGAGTAGGTCTAACTGTCACCCTCTGAGTATTTTAAAACTGAGTCAGATGAACAAGGCAGAATCCAATTATACTAAAATCATGATAGGTTGATGAAAATCGGAAGCAAATTAATAATGTCTGCTTAAATTGATTTCAAAGTTGTCTGGTTTTTATTCAGTTCTCTTTTTTGAACGTTTTCTCATATCTGCATTAGTTGTCATGTCATGAAGAGCTCCATTTTGTACATGTGGTCTGGCTCCATCGGATTGGCTTTCATCTTTAACAGCTGCAGCTTTCTTGGTACGAGCTTTCTTGGTATACGTCTGGTAGTAGAAGTTGGAAAACAGAATAAGGTGGGAGAGATCATACATGATCAGAGACCAGCCATAGATGTGGGGGAATCCACAGCTCATGTACATTGCATAGGGAGTCTTCACCATAATGGCCAAAAACTGTGCCTGAAATAAACCATTAAAGAAAATTGATATTTGAATTAATTTTCATATTTTTAATGTGCAAAGTACAATAAAATTTCTTTAATCCAGGTAATTTGTTTCTGTTCCTTTTGTTTGGATTTACAAGGGAATCCAGATTTATGAATTTGTGAAAATAATCAAATTGAACTGGATATGCAATATTAGGGATAAAATATAACTTTAACTACTTCATTTATTTATAATAATTTCTGAATTTCCTGCAAGGTTGGTGTTTATGAGAGACTAAATGAAAAAACTTACTGAAAAAATATTAATTTTGGTCTATAAAATTGTTTATTTCCACAATCTTATTTTTTGGACAAGATGGTTTCCAATTTAAAATATGATGTTTAAACTATCCAACGCTTGCAACACTTTTGCTCCTCCATGACATATGGGGAGAATGTTACATGTACTAGTACACCTATACCTGCCCATGTATGAGTAGACAAAAGCTGTTTTCCAACACTAAAGAGTAACTTTCTTCTATGGTGGTAGGGTCCAGTTTTGTAAGTTGGCCCCTGGCAAATTTCTTAACTTAAGGCTATGGTGTGACTTTTTCAGCTATTATTGTTTACTAATTAAAGATATGGATATATTTGTGAACTAGGTGTTTCAGGCTTGTGTTGTTCTTGAAATTGATGTCAGGCATGTACACCTTCCATAGTTACTCTACTGTATGTTGATACTGAAATACCAATAATCGGCTAGGAGAGCCAGCCTCCCATAACACATGAATTTGGGGAAAGTAGAATATTTCAAAACGGCTTGGATGACAACTGTTTTCAATTGCTTCAGTTTGTTTAGTACACATTGTTTTTCAGAAATGTCATCTAGGAAAAGGATTTATGTTTGCACTGTATCACATAGTGTCAAAAATGACCTTCGGACATGAAAATTGCAGGTATAAATTTGGGGTTGGGGTGAATAAACTTCTGCTATAAACTGCCATTGACTTCTCTGGTCAAGTGGATAATATTATTATGCTTTGTTTTAATATAGGTATCCAAAAATATGGACCTTTTTGACCTCATTTGTGTATTTTTTTAAATAATTTTTTTATACTAGGTCACTGATTACAGCATTATATTTGTACATAAAAACTGGCCCCTATGGCATGCAAATAACTACTCTTCACTTTGGGAAAGAAAAAAATTCTTTTCAGTGATTACCTAGGACTGAGTACAAACATTTTATTTCATAATTAAGCTAAGCTTTTCTTTCATAAAAGTGCAATAAACAGAAAATCTTACTGACCAGGTGTATTTTTATACAGGTTTGATGTTAATGTTTAATAAACCAATTAGAAAAATATTCCCATTGTCAATGTCAGTTTTATGTTAAAGCGAACTGAGCATTTGCTACAGAAGAGAATATGTTATAGTATGAGCATGAGTCATGGTATGAGCATTTGTTATAAAATGCATGTATGTCATGGTATAAATATGTGTCAAAGTGTACACTGCATACAAATGAATGTTCCATGCCAATGGACTTGTCCAATATGGCTGCTCATAGTCAGTCTAACTTCTTTCTCTTGATAACAATAATTAAGTGCGAAGGCTAAAAAACAACAGGCTTCTAGTGGTCAATCACCATGCAGATTCTCATTTTTGGTAAAAAAAAAGGTTTGCAATGTTTATTTTTGGAATAAATTTTAAAAAAATGATAGATTCTCAAAAATGCTGAATAATCAGTTTGAAAACAGTCTTTACTTCAGCTTCAAATGTTTTTTTAGGATAAATGACAAAATGGCTGCAAGTTTAAAAGGTCTAATGCTAATCATTTTGTTCAATTTTCTTTGTGACAATGAGTACATAAATGATTATCTCTGTTCTGATTATCTCACCGAAACTCTTGAAAACTACATACCAGCTGCAGCATTGTCATGTACTTCTTCCACCAGAGGTATTTCTGCATGGCAGGTCCCATAGCTGACAGAAGGTAGTATGTATACATCACAATGTGGATAAAGCTGTTAATACTTGCAGAAAAGTAGGCTGTAAGTTGAGAGAAGAATAATGAAACAATACATTCAGTTTATATGAGAAATAAAAACAACTAATGAGGAAAAGAAAACTGCCAATCATAATAGTGTAAATAAATATAATTCTCAATTGAAATATGAAATATATCAAAATATGTCAATTATTATCAATTAATGGTCATTTGCATAAAATGTAATGATTAATTTAATTTTTTGGATAATTGATCAATATAAGTATTGACAATGCTTATTGATACAAAAGCTGGGTAATCAATGTTTTAGGAAGACATTTCACTGCCATGAAAATTGCTTTTACTTGTGAGCTAATATGATATACATTTATACTCATTTATAAGACAAGTCCAACTGCAAACTACACAGGCCAGTAGTTTGTTAGGAGTAATCAGTAGAACAAAAAAACAACAGTGACCCTAATCTGCAGGCACATTATGATGCAGCCGATCAAGAGCTTTATTGTTTGCAATTTGACTCAACTTAAAGGCAGGTATATCTGTTAGTTGCATAGTTAAATTGATACTTTTTATGATATTGTCATTATGATATTACAATGTTTATATTAGCAACAAGTAGTTCAATTAAAAAGCACTGACGACATGGTCAATATTTTCTGATTTTCCAGATATTTTTTTCTCCAAAATCCAATGCCTGTAGACAGTTGCTATGTATGTCTGACAAACTTGTATTAATTAAAATGTACTAAATGCTAAGGGTACTACTTATTATAGTAATCATGCTACTCTCTGTTAGTGCAATAAATTGCAGTAAATTGGAAATGGATTGAAATGGACTGGACATCTCAAATCTAAATGATACAGGCTCTCTATACTTTATGCCAGTACTGTCATCACACTATATCAAATGATCATACATTGCGATGGC
Organism: Potamilus streckersoni; assembly: GCA_016746295.1. NCBI lineage: Eukaryota > Metazoa > Mollusca > Bivalvia > Unionida > Unionidae > Potamilus > Potamilus streckersoni. The sequence continues at coordinate 2,421,119 of JAEAOA010001226.1, forward strand.
AATATATATCATAATATCCAATATCCATTACTTTTAATTCTAAACAAACTTTTGCTCAAATTGAATGATGGGAGCTTGATGAGACAACTGTGTTATGCTATTTATCAATGAAAGCAGGGTATTCCATCTAGCCCTTATCTGAGACATTATAAACTTCTACTGCACTGCTTCTTTCACCAATAACGTATCAAAGCCTCGAGGAAAAATTTGACAAATTCTCTAATGATTCATCACAGAGTATTATGAAGTACATTAGTTTGGTCTCATTTAGAAATATATGAAAATTGCTTAAAACTGTATGCTTGGTTCTTCCTCAGACAAACAAAACTGGTGAATTCATATAGCACACAATAATCTCTCTCTTCTCTCTAGCTCTCATTTAACTGGATTATGTAAATACTATGTACATGATTTTTTTTTGTTAAGTTTTGTTGGTTTTAATGGAACTTTTAGCACATTACTGGCTATATTATACTGAAGAAATGGGAGCTAAGTGTTTTTCTAATGACACATGGAGGCAGTGGACCTGGGCAGGCCTGGGCTAGTATCAAACCCACAATGCTTGGACTACGAGGCAAACACTATCAACTGAGCTATGATAGTTCCTGAGCATACATGAAATCATAACAACCTCATCCATCATCTGTGTTTATTGTATTGATTTCATTCAGCTACTCTTTCTCTCTATAATGTTCATGGATAGTAACTTTGCACTTGAATATAAAAAAAATGTGTGCTTTATTATAAACCTGTAAGTATGAAATGGTGTCTGAATTTGTATTTTTTCCAAACAAAAAGTATTATTCTGAATTAATTCAACCTGAAGTGCATAAAAGGTAGCCGAATACAAACAGTGAAGGCTCAGATCCACTTCCATGCAATATACCTGTAGAATCGATACTGTTCATTCCAACAATAATTTAAAATATACACCAAAGACTCTCTACTATGATGTCATTGCCAAACAAGACCTACACTTTTTGGTTAGTTGCACACCAACAAATATACATTTGGTTATTACTCAAACACAATAGAGAGCCTCTAAATCTAGGATATACATATGGTTGTCTGTGCATGAACACGCTGGAGCAGTGATGGCATGTTTGTTGTGGAAGGTTTTGGTGTACTTACCTTCTCCCCCTGGCACCATTTTGACTCCAATCCACCAGAGTAGTGGCATGGTGGAGTGATGGTAGACATGGAGAAAACTTATCTGGCTGTCCTTCTTTCTCAACATAAAGAATACCTGAAAGACATAAAACCATACACTGTAAAGATTTGATTATTATTCAATTACCACTTTGATTACTTTATTTTCTCATGCATAATATGTACCCAACTGTACATAGCATAGGCCTAGATTTACCATCACATAATAAACTGCCAGCAAGTCTTGGTCTATGCCATTTAAAGTTGAATAGGTGTTATATACAGTGAATCTCCTATACATCAGTATCTTGTTACATCAATTTCCAATTATCTGAACAGATTTCAAATTCCCAAATAAAATGTGCATTTATGAAGCAGCATAGCTTAGTGGTTGCTAATCTGGATTCAGGTTTGGGAGATTGCAAGTTTGAGTCTTGACACTGTCATTGCTGTTTGGCCTTCAGCATTAAACCTAAACTTGCAAGAAATTGACCCAGTAAACAATGCCTAATATGAGTAACAGCATCCAACAGGAATTTGGATCTCTTATGTACTGGTTGGTTGCTTTTTTTAATAGCAATTTCAAGACAACATTGGCTTTATTATGCAGCAGAAATGGATGCAAAAAGCCCTTCTCAAGAACATATCAAGCTGAGCTAATCAGCATGGACGAGATGAACTTATGAGTTACAGATTTTGACACTCTACCAACTGTGCTACCACAGCTTCCTTCATATATTATGGACTGACATCTCATCATTTGTGTGTGTGTTTGTGTATAATATATTTTTGATCTCATACCATGGTTACCACTATAAATGGTGATGTGATGTGATTATGATTTTTAACGAGGTTTTTACAATTTTTCAGTCATATCGCTATGATGTCTGCAGTGTGGCAGTTTATAGTGATGTCTAGCAATGGGGCATCATGCCGCAGACATATAGCATGATGTCCCACCCAGTCACATTATCCTGACACCAGGCCGACTAGTCCTAAGACTAACCTCTTAATGCTAAGCGTCAAGCAAGGGAGCTGTTAGTACCAATTTTGCAAGTCTTTGGTATGACATGACCAGGGATCGAACCCATGACCTCCCACATCCAAGGCGGATGCTTTAACCACTAAGTCACCGGAACATTTCTACTATAAATGGCATTTGTCTAGCAAGCTATAATTGGGTTCATGAAGTCTTTCACCTTTCAATCAAGAGTATTAATTTGATATTACAACTGCAGTTATGGTGATTATAAAATTCATAATTCAACATATTTGTTTTAAAACATGTCAGTCCCCCTTTTCTCTCTCTCTGTTATGTATATTTAATTTAACTGCTTGTTTGTTAGTTTTAAACATATTTATTTAATTACATATTATTGTTTGCTGGACTTGACATTGTCTAATGAGTTCATTTCTGCTTGACCTGATTGATTTTTTAAAAAAAAATTTTAAATTTAATTCATGTGAACATCTAATAGTAGTTTCATTATTCTCAATGTGTATGAGCTTATTATCATGATCATTATTCACAAGAAGGCATAAATATGTTGATTTGGCTCAAGGTTTTGGAGATTCCTAAGTGAATTTTGTAGGCTATTGTGTTGTATAAACAAGGCTCATTAGATCATTCTAGAAGGTTATTTTCCATTAAGTAATGGTTGTTTTCAGAAAATGCTAATTGTGACCTGCAGTCAAGCAGAGAACTATATTATCTTGTGACTGTGAGGATTTTACCAGTCGTGCTTTAACATCTAACACTTTAAGTTGTATTATGTTGTGACCAGTTCATGCTGAATTTTATTTTCTTCAAATTATTGAATTTAAAAGATTATTTTCTCTTAAAATACAAAATAACAACAGGCTTCAAGTGGCCAATCACCATGCAGATTCTCATTTTTTTTATAAAAAAAAGGTTTGCAATGTTTATTTTTGGAAAAAAAAATTAAAAAATGATAAATTTTCAAAAATGCTGAATAATCAGTTTGAAAACAGTCTTTACTTCAGCTGCAAATGTTTTTTTGGGATGAATGACAAAATGGCTGCAAGTTTAAAAGGTCTAAAAGTGCTCTGACACAATTCTTGGATAAAGATATTCATTGAAATTTATACTGAATTCAAACCTGGAATAATATTTCTGTGATTCAACAAGAGACTTGATATGTCAGCACTTTGCAGGCTATAAAAGACAAGTCATCACTTTTAATTTGGATCTCTTCAGGACTTGAAGTGAGTTTTATTCAGGACTTTTTATTACTAGGGTTTGTGTCTTTAATTCTTGAATTATTTTTGGATATAATTCACAATACCATAAGTTCTTCTTTCTCATTTTTTACTTTGTCTTCACTCTTTTCTGTTACTTATTTTAAGAGCATAGACTCATAACACTGTGCGCCAAGATTGAATGCAATGCATTGAATCACCCACAGTATGCTCATGATCTCTATGTCTGCTTCTCACATACACAATCCTGGTAAATCATCAGGGTGGGAAGCTACTCACTGTCTAACAGAAAAAAATCTTACTCAACCTGCAGATTATACAACTGATGATCTAAATTTGATCACGTAAATGGTTCTGTTCCTATACTTGTTGTGTGACTCTTGTAACACCAACTGTATGTAATTACAACCTAAGACCAGTCTGTTCCCCTCTTTTACGTCTTTATTAGCATCAAATATAAGAATGAAATGTTTTTATGAGCTTGATAAATTTAACAACTGGAAAACAAACATTTAGCAGAATGTATGGAGTGTCAATAAATAAAGTCTCCAAAACATCCTCAACAATAAACAGGAACATTGGACAGATCTAAATTAATAATCACCATATCTGGTGAGTGACTGTGAAATTAGCTGGACATTTTCACTAGTCATGTTGAGATGAATATATGAAATTTCAATTCTTGCATTCCCATTACTATCATTGTGCACTAAGTCTAATATTTCTTTTTACTGTACTAATGAAAAGGTCTTCCTGTTCATATGGTATAACTGTTACAGATTACTAAAGAGTCACATGCCAAACTGATGGAAGAGTTTATACTATTCTGATTATTTCAGTCAAAATCGCGTCTGCGGCATGATGCCCCAGTGCTAGACATCACTATAAACTGTCATACTGCAGACATCGAAGTGATATCACTGAAAAATTGTTAAAAGCTAGGTTAAAAATCTAAATCACACAAATCACAAAATCGCACTGTGAAGCCAATGGCATATTCCAAAAATTTTCTAATGCTGTAGTAGTTCTAATGAAGAAAAGCAGTTATAATAAAATAAATCTGCTTCAAACAAAGGAAGGAAAGCATGGAGCACCAGAGTGTTTATTGAAAGGGCAGGGTACAGAACTCTCCTATTCTGACCTTGAGTTAACACTACAAGGGGCCAGCACAGCAGTTTTTGAGATTTTGTACCTTTCACATGTGGCAAGTGCAGTCAATGCTACTCTCTGTTAGAATTGATAGTAAAAAGTCCATATTGACCTGTATACCTGACCCAGTTCTGACCTTTATACCTGACTGTTTGCTGAAAGAATTTGAATTTCAAGAAATGGTTCCCATTCTCCAGGGTAACAGATAAAAGCAATAACCTAATAAGAATATGCAAGAATGACAAGACTTGGCTGTACTGTAGTAAATATATTCTAATAATGTTGCCATGTAGTAATCTATGTTAATATTGTTGCCATGTAGTAATCTGTGCAAATAATGTTTTTATGTAGTAATCTAAGAAAATAATGTTATGTAGTTAATCAAAACAAACAATGTTGCTATGCAGTAATCTACAATATTGTTGGTACATATATGTAATAATATATTTAGTAATCTGTGCTAACATTGTTGCTATGTAGCAAATCTATACTAATATTGTTGCTTGCTTGTAATCTATGCTAATTAATGTTACTTGGTAGCAATCTATGCTAATTAATGTTGCTTGGTAGCAATCTATGCTAATTAATGTTTCTATGTGGTAATCTATGCTAATAATGTTGTTTGGTAGTAATCTCTGCTAATAATCCTGCTATGTAGTAGTTTCTGCTAATAATCTTGCTATGTAGTAATCTCTGCTACTAATCTTGCAGTGTAGTAATCTCTTCTAATAATGATAGTATTCTTACCGTGTCCATAAATTCAATTATCTTTGAAACATAAAACCACCAGCAAACTTTTGCCAACTGAAAAGAGAAGAAAAATAGGGTTAAACTTCAATTTATATGATAAGTAAATGAAACAAACCTCTGTGATGTATTTATTTCTTCTAAAAATTCATATTTGTTTTTATGTGTTATAATAGTTGTAACTATACATAGGTCTTCAGTGAATGGATTATTACTGTAATCATAATCTCACTGATTCAAAAAAAGTTCAGACTCTCTCTCTTCAATAAACAGGAGTTCCTGGACATCATGCACAGTTGCATGCATGCATAAATGTGTGGCCTAACACTTTAATTTGTATATAGTCCCACAAGCTATATTTGTTTGAGATGAGAAAGGGAGAGGAAGAGATATCACAGCTTTCAAGTGATGTGAAGATATAGGTGGAACAGCAGTTATGTGATCACCACACACATGCAATGCAGTTCACAATTAGCAGGCAAGGGACTGTGCAGGTCACCACATGCATACAGTTCACAGAGTTATCAGCAATGCAAGTCGACTTTGCAGGACACTACATTCATACATTTCAGATATCAGCAGGGCAAGGGACTGTGCAGGTTACCAAACACATACAGTTCACAGAGCTCTTATCTGGTCAAGAGATTGTGCAGGTCACCAAACACATGCAGTACACAGAGTTATTAGCAAGGCAAGGGGTTGTGCAGGTCACCACACACATAAAGTTCACACAGTTATTAGCAGGGCAAGTGACTGTGTAGGTACTGTGCAAGTCACCATACATATACAGTTCACAGTTTTCAGTAGGGTAAGGGACTGTGCACAGCAAAGACAAAATTAAAAGCCTATGCTTTTATTTTCCACCAGTTCTCTGATTTCCCTGTCTATTTTGCACAGCTTAAAGTCAGTCAAAACAGTTTCTGTGTTTTGTTTTAGCTTGGCTGCTCTTGTAATTTCTTGAATACATCTTTGAGACTGATACATTTTTCACTATTATTACATTATTTAAGCAACTGAGGCTTTGAATTAAGTTGTTTCTAAGAGGCACTTTGGATTGTCCTTCAGTTGTACTAAACAATGAACTCATTCCTGAAGCTTACCCTACATTATCTTTTACTCAAACACTGCCCTTAAAGTTGCACTATCAGTACATTCTGACAATCATCTTCTGAGGATATATCATCATTCCAATATGTGAACCAGAAATATCACCAACTGTCCTTTCCTTATTTTCTTTCACTGGCTGTGGCAACCTTTGATGTGTGATGGAGGAAATCTGCCATATTTTCTTATTTCAAAGTGACCTTGACCACTGACCTGTTGACCCCCAAATGGTCTGTGTGGTCTGTGGTGTAAAATTAATAAATTTTGTGGAAACCCATTTTGTTCTTTCAGTATCAGTGTCTTTGACATTTGACTTTTTGATCACAAAATTAATAGGCTTTCTCATCCACATAATTTGAACAAGGTCTGTGATGAAGAAATAATGATACTATGCATACATAAATCATTTTTCTTTCTTCAGTCAGAGTGACACAACTTGTGGCCTTATGACTCCATGATTTATAAGCTTCTGTTTTATGCAAGCCATACACCTAGTTTGGTACAGGTTTGTGATGCATAGCAAACATTATTGTAAAAATAACATTTTTCTCTCTTAGGTCACAGTGACCTTGGCCTTGACATTAATAGAGTTTTTCCTTACCCAAAGTGAAAGCCATTCACAGCGTTTGATAAAACTAGATATTGCAGAACTCTAATTATTGTGCTGGAAAGAAACTGGTAACAGATGGACAGAAAACATTTTAAAAATCATTATAGAAAAGTAAAACATTTGCTCTAAATAAAAATTTCCTCTTCAATTTTGACAGGACAAAGATGAACATATGGGATTTTTTTTACAGATAAAGAATGTCAAAGGACAAATCAAATTTCATAGGATTATAAGACTGCCAGCCACCCTGTAGGATGACAATGTTTGAAAAAATAATATAACTGCATATGGAAATCAGTCTGTGAATCCAATAACTCTATCTTAATGCAAGTGTCAATATAGGTTTTATTATTTCAGATTTTTAAAGATGCATTGTGCAGATTGTAAAATGAGCATAGTGATATAATATGAAATACTACAATATTACAGTTCTACTGTAAACTAAAACAAGCTTTATAACTCTTGTGGTCCAAAAATGAACACATGAACAAAGGTTTGTAGGTTTGTGCTGACTCATCTACAGTCACTGGGTTTTTTCTCAGTTCTCTTGCCTTATTCACCTACCAACTCCTGGTCTGTCAAGAATACATATTTGGGTAATGTATGTAAACATTTATGTTGTGTTTAAGTTTTCTTTTTTTATTTTTTAATGGCTGAACACTCATCTATTTCTTTAAAGAGAACCACTCCAGTGGCCTAAAATGGTTAAAGTGTCTGCCTCAGATGGAGGAGGTTGCGGGTTCTAATCCTGGCTGAGTCATACAAAGACTTATAAAAATTATAAAAGCTACCCTGCTTGGCACTCAGTATCAAGAAGTTAGTGTTAGGACTGGTTGGGCTGGTGTCAGGATAATTTGATTGACCGGGACTTGATGCTACATGTCTGTGGCATGATGCTTCAGTGCTAGACATCACTATAAATTACCACACTGCAGACATCATAGCAATAAGACTGAAATTTTTTTAAAGGTACATTAAAATCCAAATCAAACACACATTTTTTAAAAGACAGAAAATTATGAAACACTTCTCGTCATTGGTATGCGTTAATTATTTGTAATGATGGCTATCCCACTTACCCGTAGTGACAACGCATCATCTGATCTGTCCACTGGCTGACATGATAAGCTAAACTTTGAATTCAAAACTGATGAAATCAAAAACTGAAATGAGAAAAATATACGAATTTTTTTAAAATGAAAACAATTTACAAGTTTTTAAATCAGTACAGATGTAACAACTAAAGCAACTATGGTATGTTGATGGTGGTGAGGATATGAAGAGAGTATGTATTATGGAAGATAGTTTCGGATAATAATTACATTTATATTTGTGTAAAATACATACTAAAGCATGAAGACATATATATTTGATATATAAAAAGATTTTTAAAAATAAATATTGCAAATACCGTTAATTATAAATTAGCACTCAACAGAATTTTCATTTTTGATGGTTGCCATAAATTATTCAGTTAATGTATACCTTTAATACAAACTGGTTACTGCAGAGCATCTTTGAATGAGAGAGATTTTGACATGCAAACAATGTTCTTATGGTCCTAATGAAAATATTGTTGGGGTGACACCTCCATGACTGAAGCATGATCAATATAAACAAAGATGAAAGGGCATGCCAAGTGTCATATGTCAAGTATTTTTCTATAATGACTAATAGATACAAGGGCAATTTTGGAATGTGTATATCCAAGAACGTCTGAGAAAATGTACTTGGCATTTGGAAAAGATTCCAAAAGAAGTCACCCAAAGATGGCCAATAAGTTTATTCCATTATATTCTACCTGTTTCAGAGTAAAATATATGAAGACTTTTTTTTTACAGTCTTCTCAAAATTAATTCAAATTTTAACTTGATTAGCATTGCCATAACATATTCAAAATGTAAATGAATTAATAATTTTAGACAATATTTGCTATTACCTCATAAAATATATAGCAATTTAACAAAACTAGACAGAAGTTGTATAGCATAATGAGATTCTTAAGCTGGAATGGTTCTCTATTCTTCATGACTTTTTGTCCACCATATATGATGATTCCATACATAAGAACCAAAACTGCTGTAGGCCAAAATGAACCAATAAGCAACCAGTCTTGGGACCGTGGATCTGGAAAACAAAACCAGGTGCATAAAATTTACTAGTTATTTTACATACTACCTGGACTGTTCATCAAAAAGTTATATTGGTTAAATTCATGTGGGTTAAGGATCATCATAATAGATACAAAGCAAGTGTCACAATGTTTTGATCATGTGTATGAAAATACTAGAAGAGTCAGCTCCCTTTGTCTATGCTTGGAAATCTCTACTTTAGAGGTTCATTGTATCTTCTGATGTCATTGCTCACAATAAAACATGTGCATGATTTATTTTTGGATACTGATGTAGCCTATAATAGTGAGCTATAACAAGACAAGGATGGTGGTAGGTTCTGAAAATATTGTGATGATTCTTGGCTGATTTTTAAGACAGGTGCACTAAGAAGTGACTATTTTTATGCATGTTTTGACAAAAGAAATTGGTGTGGCCTTATTAAGACAGGAAAATGTATGATGTTTGGGGACTAAAGGTTAATTGGAAAATGTTTGCTATTTATTCTTTTTTATTTCCAAAATTTGTACTATTTCAATTCCAATCAGTATTTAATCCAATGAATAAAAAATTACTTTTTCATTGATATGTGTTCTTTAATACTGTTCAAACTTCATCCAGAGTTGTATGAATACTTATAAAGCATAAAACTTGAGCAAAATCAAAAGTTATATGTAAAGAACAAAATAAATTATAAACATTTACATTTGATTGACTTACCAATGACAGAGAATCTATACAGGGGTTTATTAATATAATTTTTCAAGGGAGCCCTATATTGCACTGTTATATGTAAACTGTGTTACACTGGGGAACATTATACAGAGAAGGAGTGAGAGAGAAAGAGTGAGGGATAGTGTTGCCACACTAAAAAGATGCCTCATTATGAAGACCCTAATTATAACTCTGTGCCTCACTATAGCATAACACAATGTCTCTCTATAACCCTAAGTATAATAATGATTAACTATGAAGACCTTCAGTATAAAATTGTGACAATGAAGACCCTCAGTATAATATTGTGACAATGAAGACCCTCAGTATAACAGTGTCTCACTAAAAAGGCCCTCAGTATAACACAGATATGATGGGGTCATGAGAATCTCTGATTTGTAAGGATTTCTGTATAAAACATCTCAACATGCTTGTATATAACGATAAAATGTGGTCACTCAATAAACTGCTAGATAATGTAATATTATAATATTGTAGATGGATGAGAGAGAGAGAGAGAGAGAGAGAGAGAGAGAGAGAGAGAGAGAGAGAGAGAGAGAGAGATATAGACAGAGACAGAGGAAGAGAGAGAGAGAGAGATAGATAGATAGACAGAGACAGAGGAAGAGAGAGAGAGAGAGAGAGATAGACAGAGACAGAGGAAGAGAGAGAGAGAGAGATAGATAGATAGACAGAGACAGAGGAAGAGAGAGAGAGAGATAGATAGATAGACAGAGACAGAGGAAGAGAGAGAGAGAGAGATAGATAGATAGACAGAGACAGAGGAAGAGAGAGAGAGAGAGAGAGAGAGAGAGAGAGAGAGAGAGAGAGAGAGAGAGAGAGATTTATATCATAAATTGTCGAAGAAAAATATCTAGAAACTATAATTAAAACTTTTTTTAAAAAAGCTGGCCGTTTTTGTTTACTTGGAAACATAATACTTCTTTATCAAACAAAAATTATTACAAAATGTATGGCACACAATTCTGATGCTCAACACTCCAATTCAAACTTTAGAATGGTCCTGAGGACATCTCAACTTACCAGGGCCTGCATTTATGGCTGCCTGATACAAATCCTTGAAATAAGCAATCAACCCCATTATGTGTATCTGCAATTCTGAAAGACCAAGGGATAATTGATTACTGTATCTATAAAATATTGAGGAAAAATAAATTTGTAAACATTTAATATAACATACATTTTTGCAAGCATTTATGATCACCTAAATATTATTATAAAATTTCCATATTACCAAGTATCAACAACACCTCAAAAAATGTCATGTCTAAATTTACAAAAAGAAGAATTGCAAACTAAAATACTGTGCTTTTCACAGCAGACATTTTTGTCTACATAATGAACCCTGTATGAGCAAAGTTGAGTGATTAAGTTTTGACTGAATAAATAGAGTTTAACAGTGGTTCAGCACAACAGGTTTTAGAGTCATTACAACTGTGAAATATATAACATCATATACAGTAAACAATAAAAATGTAACAAATAAGTTGAAAAAAGTCAATACATCTGATAAAGCAGAGATAGTTAACTTGTTATACTTAGCAAACCAATTTCTTTTCCATAAATTTAGAATCACAGTAGAAAATGGAGGAACTCTATTTGCCTGGTTGTAAACCAATTCTATAACTGTGGACTAAAGTGTTCCGTTTTTTTACAGAGTACTCTTTGTTTTCAGATGTTAATTAATCATCCTACCTTGCAAAATTGATTACATAGAAATTGAAAACTATGATATCTAAGTAACAGTAAATTTGGATAGGTTATAAGGCAAGTTTAATAGAGCCTGAAAATGTTAACACTGTAGACTCAAATCTCTGTATGCACAAATGTGTACATGTTGAAACACTTGGCAAACATAATATTGCCCTTATACTCTGCATGCATAGGACATGAAGGCAAGTCAAGAAACATTAGGCTATCAAGTAAATGAATGTATTTTCAGAATATAAATAATGTATATTTGTTAATTCACATGCAAAACGTGATTTTTGTGTCATAATTAGGCATTGCTTGGCATGTCCATTACAATAGGCTTTCAATCAGTGCAGGATTACCCATTAAGCACACTAAGCATGTGCTTAGGGCACCAGAGAAATTCAAATTAATTTTTGATTATAAAGCTGAATAAATTGTACATGACCATTCTGAATTGCATGTATGAGTATTTTGATTTGCTTAGGACCCTGGAAGGCCTAAATATGGCACTGCTTTTCAGAACCCTTTTGTTAAAAAGAATGGGAAAATGGAAAATCAGACAGAAAGATAGGGCAAAATCATAGTTCACATGACTTTATTTTTTGTTGTAGAACCAAGCATATTTCTACTCATGTCTCAGCTCCTGTAATCAAGAAAACTTCTTTTTTCTAGGAATAAATGTGTTTCACACTGCAGCAGCAGCCAATCTCAGCCTCAATCAGCAATGCAGACAAGACTGGCATGCCACTTATATCACTCATAAAGAACATCAGACTGACTAGACTACTTAGATAAATTTATAACATAAGAAAACAAGATACTGAATAAATTACTTAAAAGAAAGCTCCAAAAGTTAGAAAATCCTCTCCAGGATGGTTGGAACATATTAAATAATAAAAGATTATTTCATAAATCATTAAACAATATATGGCTGATCTTAAGAACAGTAGGTAAAAGAAGCCTAATGAAATAATTGGAGAATTCTGGAAAATCAGTGTCATCTGAAAACCTGTTACATGAACTGTCTTAATCAATGAGGTGGATTACTTGATCTTTTCCCCTAAGTGCACCATAAGTTTTTGAAAGAAAATTTATGTACAGTAGTATGACAAATTACTTCAAGAGCAAACCTTCCATCATAGTTTAAAAACATTAATTAGGAAAAAATACACTAATTCAAGTTAAGTTCACCAATTTGATATCTCATTAAAAATATTGACTCAGTTTTCACATGACAGATCACCTTAAAATATGACAGATCACCTTAAAATAGGCCCATGTAAAAATAGTCCAATACATGCAGTACATGTGCAACATGATGAATATTGAAACACAGCTTATAATATTGTGTAATGACTACTTCATACCATTTCTGTTGGTGTTCATAAACCCTATCATAGATCTTGTGATGAAATGTAAAAATGATATATAGAAAGAGCATTAATAAAAAGTATTTCAGGTATGAGTGTCATTCCTTGACTTAGTGACCCTTTTTCAAATTTAAGTACCAGTTTTAATCTGTCTGCATTGTAATTAAAGAGAGTTACATTGATCCCTTTTACTTGGAATTTTATAAAACAATATGATTACCAGTTTGATAAGATATGTGTTTATATGTCTGTTTTATTGCAGCCACCAGAATAAGTCAGGTCTTCCTAATGCGAAAATGTGGCTTGAAAAGGTTCATTTAAAATAATTGCCTTTTATGATTCCTGGTAAAATGATGACAAAATTAAAATGCTGTTCATGGAAATGTTCTCTGAAGCAACAAATGTGTAAGAAGTTAGTCCCCAAAAATGTATATATTTTCTTTATATATGATGAGAATAACACAAATAATTAGGTCAGCCAGTGAACTTTGATTTTTATCATGTAAAGGAAAGCCAAACCAGAGCCAGGTTAAAAAATGAAATGAAAATGAAGCAGCCAATGGCAGTGTGAGTACTAAGGTAAATTCAATTGTAAGACATATGCCAATGAGAATTACTAAAGTAAAATTTTATCAGTGTATCAGTCCAATACATTTTTTATGTAATTCATATTAGAATACAATAACCTTAATGATAACAACATGGTTTAATTAATGGGATCTAAATGTATGTTATATGTACCAAAAATCTACAATGGGTCAAGTTTTTACTGAATTTTGCACAGGCTGAGACTAAAATAAACTTAGTTTTAAAATGCAATATTTTAAAAATATTTTTTGATTATTCCTATTCATTTATGCACCACAAAAATTTAAAAATGCAGTCAGAATGGGAAACAATGTCAAATTATGAGAATCTAAAAGGAAATAAAATAATAAATAATAATAATTTTTATATTTTTTAAAAACTAATCTAAATTTTGGTGACTGAAAAAAGACTTATCTGCAGGTAATGCATTATTTGAAATGTAACAGCTCAATAGAGTTTAATGATAAGGATTTTCCAAATACTGGCACTAATTTATGTCAGTAATAATGGAAAAACTAATACTCACTTTCCTCAATTCATTTAACTAAATAAGATCATACAATATTTATTTAAAGTCAGCATGATTAAAACAATAATTAAACATAATCTCTTTTCAAATTAGAAATATTACATACAATAATAATGACATAAACATGATTTGTAAAATATAAAATCAAAGCAAAATGCTTAAATACAATGTGACAAATCAAATGGTACAAAACTTAAATACAGTGACAAATGGCATGGCACATGTCACACGACAATATAATGTGACAAATCACATTGCACTAGGCAAAAACAAAAAAGAGGTAAATCACGGAGCATATAATGTATTTAATTAAAACAAAGCATACATCTGAAGGATGCCAAGTCTGAGCCTAAGAAATAGATTATTATTTCCTAAAAAAAGGATGGGGGTGAGGAAAACTATTAAAAGTCAGGTTATCTTAAACTGAAGCAGCGGATAGGATTATAAGTCTTACTTAAAAAAAAAAAAAAATAACAGGAAAGAAAAGGAGGAGAGCATTGGAAAGAGTAGGTGTTATTATTAGTCTACACTATTGTACGGATAAAAAGAAAAGAGTGCTTGTTATATCGAACATTTTACTCGGCTCATACATTGCATTTACTATTGCTAAGTAAGTTTGTTTACTTTTATTTTTGTTTAATGTTGCGACGGTCGATATTGCTTTACTATGTGTCCTATCCGCAGCCCAAACTTACTGAAAGAAGCCATTCAGATCGATAACATAAGTAAAACTTACCTGATACTTTAATGGCCTTTGTGTTATACTTGATTTCTTTTTTCTGTTTTAAGACTTAATGATTTATCTCTTCAAAACCACGAACACCCACCACTAGGGAACTAGACCCCTGATCGACTCGGCAATCGCCACTATGCCGCGTGTTGAAACAGCCAATCAGATTGCGGGGATCCAATCAATCTATTTGGATGACCCGCAATCTATGGAGTTGATTGGACACGCACTGCTTATTTCTTTCCAGGGTCAGGGATATCACTTGTTTCAGCTGTTCTATTTGTGTAGGGAGTTGCCACTAGCAACGCGGGAAGTCGTCTAAGACAGTCCTGAACTTGTTTCCATGTTTTGATCTGATAGTTGGATCCATCAGTAAGGTTAGTTATTTCATTTATTATTATATCATTTTTATTAAGAAAACGAGGTGACAGTTACTATTTTCAGCTCATACGCTACATCCTAGATAGAAGAGGGATATCCTAACGATAGCGGTATGTTGCTATTTTTATCGACATGGACCCGTTGACGTACAATCTCTTCCGAAAGAACCCGTGCACTGAACTGCCAAAATATTAATACCTTGTAACTCTCTCTCTCTCTCTCTCTCTCTCTCTCTCTCTCTCTCTCTCTCTCTCTCTCTCTCTCTCTCTCTCTCTCTCTCTCTCTCTCTCTCTCTCTCTCTCTCAACGAGTAATTTTGAGCAGATAAACTTAAGTGCACATAATGGGTGTGTAGAGAATTTGTCGACTATAGGTATGTTGAACCGTGGCTGTCCTGTTATGGGAACATTTTAGATACATTAGTTTCCCTAAATTACCAAGATATGAGGATTTGTTGAATTTAAGGGGAAACTGTAGTTTTGGGTGGAACAGTGTTCCCAGGGCTCACTCAATGTGCAGCATTGGACAAGAACCTACTCTTTTTCGAATATCATTGGGAGGTATCTTTTAGCCACAATGTTGTAATTCTCCTAATTGGGACCTCAGTTTTCGGTTGTGGGAGGAGACAGTTTGTTTCATCCACTGGATGATCCAGGATACTTTATTTCTGTTTTTGTACCTGAAGCAGATGTATTTTTGTCAACTAATAACATTATTCTTCTTCTAAACAGCAGTGCAAGAATATCTTTCTTTTCTCAAGATATTAGTGGAGAGGATATTTTGTTTCATAAAAGTCCCAACTATCCCCATGCTTGAAAATTAAGTCCAACAGCTGGTACAATGTTTTAGCATCTATCCACCAATGATGCTTATACATTAATCCTTATACACAATTCTTCTTGTCATTAAGCATGGATCACCACTATTCTAGTCCAACAAATTGGTGCCAAATTTATATAGTTTAACTTTTTATAAAACAAACCACTCAGAGAGACCATTTAGCAGCTGTTTTTATGATCAGATAGCCCTTTATATACTGGTAAATTTGTACGGATTTATGGGGGCCAGGAATTTGCATGAAGATGGTTGCTAAGCAGTTTTGATTAAATTTATATTAATTGTAAAAAATTTTGTGTCCATCATTTTTTGAGCTTACGTGGCTACAAGGTCCCTGAATGGTCTGGTTTTCATTTTCCATCAACATAGCTATGATAAACATCTTAAATACTCTGTCACAGTTTAAATCAAACTTGGCAGGATTGTTAATGAGGATATCTCCTAACAAAATTATGTATCAGGTGTCTACTCTGGCAGTGGTGTGGCATCCATAGTGTCCATATGGAAATCTAATTTGTGGAATGGCTGAGTCAGTTTTGATCTGGCTTAGTTATGGATTGGCTTTTCCAGGGTGACTTTTCTAGTAATGACTCTTCCTTAGCAATCTCTAGAATGGGTGGGTCAGTTCTTATAAAACATTGTAGAACTATTTCTCAGCACATTCTACCAGAACTATGGTTGAAATTGCACTCCTAGCAATAGTGTGGCTTCTGTAGCAGTCATATGGATACAGCTGAGATGATTTTGATCAATTGTTTTTTAGGTTATCCTCTGCAAGATATTGGTATGTGGGGCAATCCAATAACATGACTTCAATTTAAGCCATATTTTCAGCTTGTGTTTTAGAGAACACTACAGTTGCCTAGTAGGTAGAGCATCCACCTCAGATGTGGGTGGTTGAGGGTTTGAACCCCAACTGAGCCATACCAAAGACTTATAAAAATGGTTATAACAGCCACCTTGTTAGACACTCAGCATTAAGAGGATAGTGTTAGGACTGGTCAGTCTGGTGTCAATATAATGTGACCGGGTGGGACATCATGTTTATTGTTTGTGGCATAATGTCCCATACAGTGCTCGACATTACTATAAACTGCCACACTGCTATATGACTGAAATTTTTTTGAAGCTATGTTAAGAATCCAACTTACACACACTCTTTTTTAGAATGGCTTAGATAGTTCTGATTAATCATAGTTTAAAAAATTATTTTTCTATGCTCAAAGCAAAGGTTCCAATATGATAGCCCTATCTACACCTTGGAAGATCAAACATATTTTGGTGTTTTTTCCTAGCAAGATCTTTTTGATTTCATGAGTTGCCTCTCTTAGGATGTAATGCCAACTAACCTGTCACATGGTGAATTGTACATCAGCCAAAATGGTGGAGGCAATTGACTTAAATAGGAAAATTTGTAAGTTTAACATTGAAAGTATAACCATGTACCAGAGGGAATCTATTACAGGTGTATTTGGATGAAGGTATTTGTGCAAGTATGGACTGGCAGTGGAAAATTGCTTATTTATCTGTTCATTTAAGTTGTGTGTTCCCCTTGTCTTGATCATATAGGAACCGGGTTCAAGTTTGAACAATATAATTTTGATTGGCTGTGGTAAATTGATGCTGCATCCAATGAAATTCACATACCTTAGCACATAAATATCTGCTTGATATGCCAAGGGGTTGATAGGGTTATGATATTAGAACCATGGCTAACAAAGATGGTCCACCATTAGGTGGGGCATATTACAATATGATGTTCATTGATTTGCCTGTTAAATATTTTGTATGCAAAATAACTTGAGTTTTCCACCATCAGCAGTTGCCAACTTTGTGGATGGCTTGTACTTGGTGTAAGGAAGAACACTATTGATTTAGAGAAAAGGGTCAAGGGTCAATATCACTGTGACTAAAAAGGAAAATGGTTTCTCTAGCTTGAGTTCACCACCATATATGTTTATGCACATTTTGTGGTCATCTTGCACTTGGGTAAAGAAGAAGCCTATCAATTATGGGGTGAAAAAACCAAAGGTCAAGATCACTGACTGAAAAAAGAAAAATGGTTTCCTCACAATAAATTGAGTTCTCCTTCATCAACATTTACCTGACTTTGTTGATGGCTTGCACTTGGGGTAAGGACTATTGGGGTTGAGAGATCAAGGATCAAGGTCACTTGACTAAATGATTCAGCATGGTTTCTGTAAAAAAAAGTAAGCCTACATCACATATCTGGACTAAATGGATGGACTGCACTTGTGGTAAGGAAGAATCCTTTCAATTTTAGATCAAAGGTCAAGGTTACTGTATTTGAATAAAGACAAATGGTTTCTGCACAATAGCATAGGCTCTGTATCACAGACCTAGACCATAGATTGTGGATGGCTTGTGTTTGGAGCAAGGAAGAAGCCTTTCAATTTTAAGGTCAAAATATCCAAGATCAGGGTTACTATTGAAGAAGAAAAATGTTTTATGCAGAGTAAGATTGGTTTTACATAATAGAAATTGATCAAACATTGTGGATTGCTTACACTTGGGGTAAGGAAGACACTGAATGATTTGTTGATATCATGTCAAAGGTCAAGGTCACTAAAGAATAAAATACAATGTATTTTGCAAATAATTTAAGTGGTATACATTGAAGACTTGTTAGCATATAATGTATTATTTATGTCACTCTTTTTAGGATATACTATACCGCTGTACTAGGCTTGTGTCTGGGGTAATTAATCTAGTAGTGGTGTGGCTTACTTTACAACTAGGTGGAAAACATATTTTAATTTATTTCCATAATGGTTGAACAATTTTTGTCAAATTTGACAAGATTTTTCTTAAGAAATGCGGTACCATTAGCCATAATTATCTTAACAATGACATCAGGCTTTCGGTATATTGCCCTTTTTCTATTTCTCCCCTTGAATGGTAACTAGCATAAAGGCCATTCAGTATTTTATAAGTGGACTGTATACCATATGTACATGCTTTAAGATGAGTCCACCTGTAAACTGCACAGTTGCAAAGCTGCTGTTGTGTAATGCTCTGGCAGAACTGCAGTTTGAGTAATTAGTAGAACAAATAACATATATACTATAATCTGCAGGTGCATTATGATACAGCAGATCAGGATCTTTGTTGTTTGTATTTTGACTTGACTTATAAGCAAGTCTATACACTATGTGTCATCTAATAAGGATGACAATAAAAAAATATGGAAATATATTAATATGTATTTTCATAACATATGCAATCAAAAGTAATGGAGGAAATTTCAACAGAAGGCCTCCTGGTGACCCAGATTTCTTAGCCAAATGCATTTGGCAATTAGCTAAATGTCAGTCATGTGACCAGTCTCCCCAATATCAAGCCACAGAAGCAACTTCACTACTCTCTCCTTTCACCCCAGGCTTTCCACAATAAGATTCCCTTGTTTCTTATGAATATGCAGAAACAAAAATACATCCTCAGTGAGTCAATGAAATAAGCACTTAATGGAAGTGACTATTTATCAATCTGTAAATGACAGTGTTTTGGAAGAAGATATCTGATTGACTCAATCAGTCAGCATTCAGAGTCATGTTGGGTGAATGTTCCAAGAAATATGCTTATCAGCAATGAGGAAATTTTATCACAGCTGATAAAGAGAGAATAGTATATTTTTTCCCACGGTTTGTGATGATGAGTAATCTCAAGATTCCTTGGGCTTTTTGGAAGGGAAAGGGTTAACAGCATAAAATGGTAATGTAGCATGGGGTAACAGCATGGTAATGAAGCATGGGGACTAATTTCATTCTTCATCAATGTTGTATGATAGGAACTACTAGGTATATTAATAAAAAGGAAGAAGTGACCAGTTCTTGTCATTAGAATTATATTCACAGAGCTGCATTATATATCATCCAGTTGCTGTATAGATAAGAAAATACATAACATATTTATTATTAAAACAATATATGTAGCTTTCGATTGATAGATTTTGTCTTTGTTTATATATTAAATTGTATTATGTGATGGTGACCAAGATTATGAGAATCCTAAATCTTCAATTGTGCTTCTGGAATTCCTTTTTCCGATGTATATTTGAACATATTTCACATGGCACCAGAATGCCAGAATTCATAAGTGCCAGCTTTTTGAACTACTAGATTTTACAGATTAAACTATTCAAGCTGTTTTCCCTGAACTCTTGTGTATATCACATTCTTTCACATGCTACAGTGTCTTAAATATCATACCGACTGTTCCGGTGGCCTAGTGGTTAGAGCGTCTGCCTCAGATGCGGGATGTCACAAGTTCAAACCCCAGGCGAGTCATACGAAAGACTTTTAAAAATGGTACTAACAACTGCCTCACTTGGTGCTCAGCATTTAGAGGATAGTGTTAGGACTGGTCGGCCTGGTGTCAGGATAATGTGAACGGGTGGGACATCATGCTGCATGTCTGTGGCATGATTCTCCAGTGCTAGACAACTGTAAACTGTCACACTGCAGACATTGTAGTGATATGACTGAAATTTTTTTAGAGCTACGTTAAAAATCTAAATCACACATTACACAAATATCCTTCCAAGTTTATATACACTCCTACTTTTGGCTTGAAGTTATTTCAAACACTTTGTCTAATGTCATAGTGTTCTACCAGTTGTCTTACTAATAATAGTAACAAACTTTATGATCTTGCTAAAAGTAGTTACAAAGTACAGATCCACTGGATTATCATGTGAATTTTTCAATGTCAAGGGAGGAAACTCAAATTTAGGTAAATTATTAGACCTGATAGTAGATATCTTCCATGGATATTGTTCCACAGTTGTTAATACTTAAAACAATAGTAGTTAATGCTTTTCAAAAGGAAATGACCATAATTTCATAAACTATGTTTTAAATATTAATGCAGATTTTTTAAGTGGCATATAAAAGAAAGAAAATTTTAAATAATAACATTTTAATTATTTTGAGCAATATGACTGTTAGTAAATAAACCACGGATAGCAATATTTCTGAGATTATGTTCTTCCTCTCTATCTTACTATCTTATATTAATAGAATCTATGCTGATTTTTGCACAGAAACAAGAAATCCAAGTCAAGGGGTTACATTATTTGTCTCCCCACAATGCTATGACAGGTTGTGAAGAAAATAATGTAAGCCCCAACTGTGATTTCCTTGTCTTAGTACAAAAACCAACATATCAACATAGGTTATATTTCTCATTTAATTTTTGTCCATTGAAGTTAGAATAATCCTGCACTTTTGCTGTATAATTAGTGAATTCAACATTTAGTATTCATCATGAACTATTATTGTCTCACATTTCTATATAGCTTATTCTGTTTTATAAAACTCGAAAAGATTATTTCTGCAGAATCTAGCTATTTCTGCTGCTCTTAGAAAAGAAGAAAAGAAGAAGAAGAAAAACCAGTTTTAATTGTTACATGTTGTAAATATTGTACCATGAGCATCTGGAGCAACATGCTGTTTTTGTAAATATCATACATTAATACAAGTATGTTAATGAGGGCAGTAGGATGGTCATTGGACTGTAAGTACACACATTCTACTCATTGGACCATAAGTACATTCTACTCATTGGACCATAAGTACACTCATTCTACTCATTGGACCATATTTACAGACATTCTACTCATTGGACCATAAGTACACACATTCTACTCATTGGACCATAAGTACACACATTCTACTCATTGGACCATTCTACTCATTGGACCATAAGTACACGCATTCTACTCATTGGACCATAAGTACACACATTCTACTCATTAGACCATAAGTACACACATTCTACTCATTAGACCATAAGTACACACATTCTACTCATTGGACCATAAGTAGACACATTTTACTCATTGGACCATAAGTACACACATTCTACTCATTGGACCATAAGTGCACACATTCTACTCATTGGACCAAAAGTACACACTTTCTACTCATTAGACCATAAGTACACACATTCTACTCATTGGACCGTATGTTCACACATTCTACTCATTGGACCATAAGTACACACTTTCTACTCATTAGACCATAAGTACACACATTCTACTCATTGGACCATAAGTACGCACATTCTACTCATTGGACCATAAGTACACACATTCTACTCATTGGACCATAAGTACACACATTCTACTCATTGGACCATTCTACTCATTGGACCATAAGTACATGCATTCTACTCATTGGACCATAAGTACACACATTCTACTCATTGGACCATTATACTCATTCTACTCATTAAACCATAAGTACACGCATTCTACTCATTGGACCATAAGTACACACATTCTACTCATTAGACCATAAGTACACACATTCTACTCATTGGACCATTCTACTCATTCTACTCATTGGACCATAAGTAGACACATTTTACTCATTGGACCATAAGTACACACATTCTACTCATTGGACCATAAGTACACACATTCTACTCATTGGACCATAAGTACACACATTCTACTCATTTGACCATAAGTACACACTTTCTACTCATTAGACCATAAGTACACACATTCTACTCATTGGACCATAAGTACACACATTCTA
This sequence comes from Potamilus streckersoni, assembly GCA_016746295.1. NCBI lineage: Eukaryota > Metazoa > Mollusca > Bivalvia > Unionida > Unionidae > Potamilus > Potamilus streckersoni. The sequence continues at coordinate 2,443,636 of JAEAOA010001226.1, forward strand.
CTCATTGGACCATAAGTACACATTTTCTACTCATTAGACTATAAGTACACACATTCTACTCATTGGACCAAAAGTACACACTTTCTACTCATTAGACCATAAGTACACACATTCTACTCATTGGACCATAAGTACACACATTCTACTCATTGGACCATAAGTACACATTTTCTACTCATTAGACCATAAGTACACACATTCTACTCATTGGACCGTATGTTCACACATTCTGCACATGAGAAAACAAACATAAAAACAATAAATATTATTACTATTACAGTATTAACTCATTTAAGCAGTGGATGTTATATGAAAATAACAATAAATAATTATTATATTCGATAAGGATAACTTTTACGTTTTATCAGTTCTAATTTGGACAAGTTATATACCCATGGTATGATACAAGTACACAGCAATAATCAAGTGTGTAATGACAATTGAGATTTAAAAGTCATGATTTTCTTGCAAATTTATATTTTATGTCCTAGAAATATGGCAAGTGTTGCTGTTACTTATGCATTGATATGGAAATCTTGTGGAATAGTGTGAACTACTCTGATTCCTATGTGCAGGAGTTTACATTCATTGCAATTAAGTTATTGTGTTTGATTTAACTGGGGCAGAATGGAGCTTGTTTGTCAAAGCTTGAAGAAAGCATGTTGGACATAACACTTCTCGTTGTTGCTGACTCTGTGTTTCCACTTGGGATAGTTCGAATTTTTTAAGCCAGTAATGTGTATAGCATGTGTCAAGAACAGTGTATTTTTTAGTTTCTAAATATTTTCTCGTGCTTGAATTTATGGGTGAGAAAAATCAGTATAGCTTCAACCCTCCAAACATTAGTATTCTCAATACTTTGCTTCAGTTTTTTTTTTTTTTAAATTTAAATTATGGCACCTTTGCATTCAAGTCTTTTCTGACAATAGCTCTTATAGTGATGTTAAAAAAAATGACAGGGACAGACTGAATTGATAAAACTGACTTACTACATGGTCACATGTCAAAAGATTTTGTTCGATTATCAGGCAACCCTCTTTGGTCAATATAGTGGACTGGATGCCAGGGCAGTAATATGGACCTTGATGTCATGATTCCCAGGGTCATGGTGCATTTCACTGAGTTTGTGATATTTCTTTATGGGGAAAGGGGAAAGTCAACTGTCACGAAGGTTGCCATTTTGTCCATCACAAACTTGTGATTGCACATCTGGAGGTAAATGCAAAAAGGGGAGAAATAAATTTGTTTCCCTTTAAAGCACAAAGCACAAAATTTTCAGTTAAATTTAAGCATCGATCTCTAATCAGTGATAACATATTCTTCCTAAAAATGATGTTACTTGTAAAGAGCAGGCAATATTTTGTCTGAAAAGTAGGAGCAAGTTACCTTTAATATAATTTTATTTTGTGAAAAACTAAATGGGTTATACATTTCATGCCATTGTTTGTCCACTCCAATTTCTCTTTTCTAACATTGATTGTTTTGCTACTCTCACTTAAACCTTTAGAAAATTTCCAGCTAAATCTTTTGCAATGTGTTCCAACTGAAATATTTTATCTACTCCAAGAGTTAACAAATTTATGTAAAGTTTTTAAAACAGATTTAATGTCAGTATCTATGTTTTGCCCTGAAATTTACTGGTATTTTAAAAGATATGTTTCATTCCATCATTTTTACATATTTTAAATAATGTGTGATGGACATTTAATTTGAGAATGTATTCAAAGTTCATAATATTTAAATATATGGTCTAATTTTAATAGTCTGTCTGCTATTCATATTGAAGATAGTTGTTACTTTGTTATTAAAGTGACAATATATAGCATAGGGTCAGTTTGTGAGAAACCATATATAGTCTAAGGTCAGTTTGTGAAAGTCTTGGACTGACAGTACAGCTGGTTTTCTCAAAACAAAGACATCAAGGTGAAGATAAAGAGCTGTATCAGTCTGTCATGTTTAACTATCAGATTTATAAGTAGACTAAACTATTATTTGCATATGAAGGTGTTGATTTTAGTTTGCAAATATAATGTTTATACTTGCTTATAAGACCAGTAACTGCAAACTGAGCATAATACTAAGGCAGATCTGGGTGTGTGCAGTTTGTTTACATTAATTAGTAGAACAACCAACATAGACCCTGATTTGCAGGCACATTATGCTATGGTTGATCATGATCTATGTTGTTTGTAGTTGGACTTGTAAGTGAGTGTATATGGTAGGCGCTTTACATGATAGAAGGTCATGTAGTATCATTGTTCTTTCTTTTAGAAGGTGCTTTCAATGCTTGATAAAATTTGCTAAATATTAATTTATTCTCTGTGGGTTCTTGAATTATTTGCCCATGAACCACTACCACTGGATTGGGTAAGGACTGTCCTTTTTAGTTTCTGTTGTAAGATCAGGGTGGATAATATTTTTACTTGACAAGCTATTCTGAATTGCAACCCAATATTCATTTATTCACTTTATTTTTGATGAGTTTTCATTTCATTGCATTTTTTCTGAGTTTCTTTTGCAGACTAAAATATTATATCATCCTGTATTATAATACATAAATGGACACAGCTAATTTGAAATTTGAAAAAACCTCATGCCAGCAAATGTAATAATGTTTACATTTGACCTCACATTTCACCTTTTATACCATGCATTGAAGATTTTCTGTTGTGAAATGGTTCTTGAGTGCCTTTTTATATAGTGTCACTGTATAATACACTATTTTAAAATGTTAGTAAATTTAATAAGGCTGTAGATATGTGTACTATATAGATGTGTACTGTAGATATATATACTAGCTGGAATGCCTTTTCTAAGATCTTTTCTGTATCTTTGAATGGAATCTAGCCATAAGGTACTTGCACCTTGAAACACTATTCAGCTGTTGCTGGAGTGACCAAGTGTTGTCATAATAAACACAGCTTTGATTTTTATTTTCCTGCCATTGTGTAAACCATTCCTTCATGATCATGTTTGAACAGCTCTATTACCACACCTCAGTGACTCTGAAAAAAAATGGCCCTTGGGTTTCATTGAGCAACTGTCTCAAATGTTTTACCTAACCTTGACTTTTGAGTTGAATGGCACATGGAGATCATAGCAGACAGCATTACAGTTATATCTTTTTCCTTTTTTTCTGTATCAATTTAGTGGAAGCTTGTATAGACCTTAAGGATTAACATCAGTATAACTTTTTGGCAACTTTTAAGAATTTTAAAGGAAACAGTTGAAACTATAATTAGTTTTGGTTGATGGTTCTGTAAATTTTTTTGAAGTTATGCACACTACCGTTACAAGTAAGGGAAACTCATAGAATAATAAGCAAAGGGCTATCCAAGTCTTTATTCATGTAAATTTGAATTTAATAGATGAAACTAAGCATTATGTATTTTAACATGTAATAAAAAATGCTATTGGTACAATTAAAAATTAAAAACATGTTTTAAAAGTAACACTAAACATTATTTTTATATTTTACATTATTTCACATAAATTTAATCCCATATTCATTTTGTAGTTTTATTACACTTTTGCCAATGTTTTTTATCACAAAAACTTTTTAATATGATTTTTTTTGCACTGTGGAATTAATTTTTTTCTTTCATGTGGCCTGCAAAATATGTTTTACTAACTGGCATTATACAACTTATATACCTGAGTACTTTAAACATTGCCAAAGATAACTTGCACTATCGTTTATTGTAAAAATGATGATATTGGGTCCAGAATACAAGTGATGAAAAATGTGACATTTGATGTTACTGTAGACTGAGCTATGAAGGTGGTTTTCCTAAAGTTTCTTTAAATAATCCATCATTTTGATCACAATTCACAGTGTAAAGTGATGTTTTTTTTGTACATTTAAATATTTTAGCCTCCAAAAGTGTGCATTTTCATATTTCTTTTTAAAAATATGCTGCTCGTTTTAACAAGACTAACATATTAATGGCTTTATATGTAATGGGAGCTAAGAACTTTGACAAGGACACTGCAGGATTTGACTTGGATGGGTGTCAGACCAATCATCTACCAAATGAGCTATGGTTGCTTCTTTATTTTCAAAATAAGAGTCTCACTAAATACAAAATGCCAATGTTTTTTTAATTAATGAACACATCACAAGTCTAACAACAATTTCTGAGACTTGCCACAGCTTATAACATTTGCTATAAAAACATCCAATCAAAACAAACTACCTTGTTTTGTTTTTTTTAAATTCCCTGCACATTGTTTTATTTTGATATACATTTAGGTATCCAGTTATCCATTTAAACATTTTAAAAACCCAATAGTAGAAGTGCTTTACTTATTGAAATGGGAGGGGAGGGCTATAAACTCGTCATATAGGTGGCGCTCACCAGTTATTATGTACTTTTGAAAGTGCAATGACTGAATTACCAAATACATAAAATGTAAAAAAAAAGTTATCCGCTCTTTTTTTTACAATTTACCTCTGAAGTTCGAGAAGTAAAAATGAGCAAGTAGAGCTAGCACTTTTTTGAAAGGTGCACATCTGGAGTAAGGCCAAGCTGTATACTCTCTAACCCATATTACACCCATCAATCATACATCAAAATAAAGGGAATTAAAGGTTCTTTGAACAATACCTAAGATATACAAAGTCTCTTTTAAATAACCAGTATAACTAGTGAGGAAACCCGGGGAAACTCTTTTTCTTTAAAATTTTAACTCTATGCTAAATATGAAACTGTAGAGCGCCACCTTAAAAACAAATATAAACATTTATGCAATTATTTTTCTTATTTTCATATTATTATGTATGATGTTCTGAGTAAAATGGTACATTAACAATGATTTTATTCATGAAAATAAGCTAATTATGCTTATTTTTGCTCTAGCATACATAATTTGCTATGAGGCATGTTTGGGTGAGTAGTGACCTTCATTATGGGGAAATTAGAAGTCTTAGAATATAGGAATAACATCAACTTAAATTGAAAACTGTTGCATTAAATAAAAGAAATACATAGTGAAAATGTTTTATTTCATTTTTTTTGCAATGAAATTAAATAATAAATGATAACAAAGCAAATTTGCTTTCTTCCATATCAAAGAATTAGTTAATATTTTACCCTTTGACCTTTGACCGTTATGAACCTCACCTGTTATATCCCTTTTATAGCTAAAATTTATTGTTGACATCTCAGGAATAAATATGGCTGGTTTCATGTTCCTGTCTATCAGCATAACACTGGTTGCTATGTAGACAAAATGCAATTAACATTTTTAAAATAGTTCACTTTTTATCATAAGGAGGGGGGGCTGTACCGGTTTAAGACTCTGACTCTAATAAATGCTGTTCTGAGGGGGGAAATACAGGACAATTATTACAAAAGACTGTTTTGATGCTTGCGACTTAAATATTTCAGCCATACAATCAAAATTAAATCATACAATAATAATACCTATATCCTCTTTATGGTGGTGCTCACCAGTTATTATGTACTTTTGAGAGAGTGATATATGTAAGGTGAAGTTGTTTGCATTTTAAACATGCATAGTGGAGAGAATGTTGGCATACCTATATATACTACTTTCATGTAATGTGGATGAAATTTCTTTGGATATTGTACTTTTGGAAATTTTAAATGATCTTAGGACACTGTTAACTAAAATGACTGCTCCCTTGTGCTCCAAAAATCAACCTAAATTTGTCTAAAGTACACTATTCTTGGCAGCTATTAAAATATGGAAAATGAATTTTGCCAAACTAGATAATACCAGCTTCTAAAAGTGCAATGATTGAATTACCAAATACATAAAATGTAAAAAAAAGTTATTGGCTCTTTTTTTTACAATTTACCTCTGAAGTTCGAGAAGTAAAAATGAGCAAGTAGAGCTAGCACTTTTTTGAAGGTGCACATCTGGAGTAAGGCCAAGCTGTATACTCTCTAACCCATATTACACCCATCAATCATACATCAAAATAAAGGGAATTAAAGGTTCTTTGAACAGTACCTAAGATATACAAAGTCTCTTTTAAATAACCAGTATAACTAGTGAGGAAACCCGGGGAAACTCTTTTTCTTTAAAATTTTAACTCTATGCTAAATATGAAACTGTAGAGCGCCACCATATATGATAATAATGCTACACTGTATACTTTATAATTTTAAAAAAAAAACTTAAAGAAAAATAGATAAAAGCTGCAAGTATCCACAGAACTACTAAATCCTTGAATAGAAAAGAGAGTGAAAATTGATTTTGGAAAATTGATTATGGCTGCTTGATAAATTATCCAGGCTGCATTGGTTCACATTATGGATGCAGTGTTGAACCAGTATGTTTTGTTCTTTCAGGGGAATGATCTAAAGTTACCATGTGCACACTGTAGCCAGTCCTGTAGACACACCACCACACCTCCATACACATTTATTATGTTGAAAAGTCAAATACCATTTGTTATATTTTTGTTGATGAAATATTAACACACACATTTACACACACATACACCTTACTGACACAAATTAGTGTATAGATTTTAAAATTGCCTAGTTACATTTATGGTGGTACACTTGTGTATAACACATAATAAACCTTTCAAGCAATTAATGAATTACAGACACTTCACATTTGTAGTAGAATAATACTGAGGCCATTCAACTTCTCAAATGTCTTAGAAATGGCACAGCTATTGGAACAAGTACAAACTTGTTCTTAGTAACATGACTTATAAACATGGTGAAGGGATAAACAAGGACTGTATACCTTAACAAATATGTACATATTTGTAAAGGTATGCACACATACTTGTATATTTGCAAATGTAACTAATTCAAACAATATCAAGTACACACATACTAGTCATGCTAATTGTTTTTTAATATGCCATAATAAACACAAAGTCTTACTGCTAACTGTGGCAACTTAAGTTAGGTACCAGTTAACTATCAGCTAGTTTATATGGCTAACCTCTGCTGGTAAAATCAGATGGTGGTCAGCTCCTAAGTATGGAAAAGTAGTAGTAGACCAGCATTCAGCTAAATAGTTAGCTAGCGCACAATTATAGCTGTTATAATAGTTCAAAATGTCTCTAACCTCACCCCCAATTTTGTTAAGCCTTTCAGTATAAAAAGAAATTGGTTTTAAAAAATGTTTTGTGTTTTGCACTTGTAAACCCCTTCCTTCTCTCTCCTGCTCTCTGTCTCAAACATACATACATACATATATACATCCATGCATGCACGCATGCATGCACGCACACATACATACATACATACATACATACATACATACATACATACATACATACATACATACATACATACATACATACATACATACATACATACAAAATTTGGAGGAGTTTATTATCCATTGCTAAAGATAGAAATGTGTTTGGTGATCAGCTTTCTGCTGAATGTACAATGATCTTTCTATATAGTGATGTTTGAAATGTCATCTCAGCAGAAAGCTGAGAGTAAATGCTTATCACCTAACACAGTTCAACCTTCTATACAATGATGTTTGAAGAACCCTGGGTGGCGGAGTTGACAATAGCACTCACATGGACTAATCACTTCCATCTCACCTCAGTCTGTTATGGTTAGTCTCAGGCTAAGCCTGGAGTGTCACTGTGGATAATTGTGAGAAAGCTTGCTAGTAGCTTTCTGTGGGTTGGTGGTTCTATAATGGCCAGATTAGTTGCAGTATCTGCCATGTATAGCCTACCATCTGCTGAAAACAGCATGAAACCCAAAACAATAACAACAATGATGTTTGCTTTAAGTTTTTATTATCAACTCTTTTGTTCACTGTTTTTTTTTTCTCCTTATGGAAGCTCAAGATGTAGGAAAATGGTTTTGTTGTTGACAGGCTTGTCACAGCAGTCACCTTCATGGCTTATAAGTATTTTTAACAACCTGGCAAGGGTAATTTTTGCATTGTCAAGTTGGAGTATGAGCTGTTTATTTGTAGCCGAGGAATAAAACATAATGAATATTAAGCTTGCAGTGATACACTACATGCCATGAGGTTGCTGGAAAATAGATAGGTCCAGGCAGTTGATACAAGACTCCTCAAAAGATGTTTCCATGTTGTGGCTTATAGGTTGGCTGTGTGGCAGATTTATCAGCAGGCATTGCAATGAATCTACCAACCATGAGTTGATGGTCCAATATGCATCTTGTTTACTTTATTGTTTCTGTGACATGGCATGGATGGGCAATACACATACATGTCTGCAGTAACAGTGGTTGATGTTGCCAATTATTATAAGGATGCTAAACCCTTGGCCAAAAAGGAGTCTTTCGGAGTTGCTGATACATTGGCGCATATCTGTAAGCGGGGGCCCTTGATGGAATTTTATGGGTGCTGTTTCATTGCTCCTGGCCAAGCATGGCATGCATGTAAGGGAAGGCAAAGCCAGCATCCACTGTGTGCAGGACATTGTGGAGAGGTTGAACCATACACAGGCTGAAACAGGTGTTTGGGCACTGGTACTCCCAACAGATCTTGCATTCCAAGTGCATTACTGCAAAGTGTTATAATGAGAGGGTTCAGTGGCTTCCAACTGTTGTGGCATCCCTAACATGTTAACATGGCTGACTAGGAAAAACCTGTTTATGCTATTTATGAAATGGTGGTCCAAGTTAAGTCAGCGCTGTAGCTGATGTTGGTCTGGAAGAAAAAATGTCTGCCCTCACTATATGATCTGCTTTACACCAATGGTGCAGGACCTGAGCATAAATTTCTGCATGAAGTGCAGGTTGTGCTGCCTAACACATCAACTACTACCAAACCAGGTTTGCAGGCAACATGCAGGTTGTGCTGCCTAACATATCAACTACCACCAAACCAGGTTTGCAGGCAACATGCAGGTTGCTGAGTTAGATACTAAAGCAGGATACCATATATAATTGATTATAACTCCAGTCAAACTGCAAACAAGATTCTGATCTGTATCAAAAGGTGGCTACAGGTCAGGGTCTATTTTGCTTGTTCTCCATAACACTCCCAACAAACTGCACAGACCCAGATCAGCTGGAATATTATGTGATAGCAGATCTGGGTAGATGCAGTTTGCAGATAGACTTGGTTTATGCAAGTGTTATGGTAACCCCGCTTTTGCATTTGCACTCCATAAAGGCCAATATTACATTACATTGCCCATCAAGCAACCCTGAACATTGTCCAGGTAGTAAAAACTAAACTGCTTTGTATCTTTTGGCTGACAGATCCAGAACATTTTGTTGTCAGAGCAGTAGAGTAGTTATTTCACTGTTGCTTAAGGTGAAATATATCATCATTCTTGAGCAGGAGTGTATGGGTTACAGTGAGACCATGTCCTGCAGCCTTTATGCTCAAGCTGAGACAGATATTCTACACAAATGACAGGGCAATGGCAGAAAATTTCCGTTACATTGCTTTTGAAGGTACAATTTACTTTAATCCCCCAAACACAACTTAGGCAATGAACAGTTTCCTCCAGCCATCAACTATTTGAATCGATAATGTCCTTGCATATTTTAGGGGTCAACCTTTCAGTGTTGTGCCTGTCTCTGCTGAAAGCTACCTCTACAAGCAGAGCAATTCTGTCTCTATAGACAGCCTGTGATGCACCAGACTGCACACACACTTTACTACCTTGTTTCTGCCATCCAGGCAGAAAGTAAAGTTATGTTAGTGCAGGCAAGTAGTAAAGAACCCTCAGATGTCAGAAACCTCTGTGTACAAAGCAGTCAGAGGGTGAGTTGATATTCCTTCATCCATAGTAAATATCACACTGATGTAATCAGGCCAGATGTTTGAACATTGTGTGTGGATAAGCATTGTGCTGACATTTTCTCTCAGAAACAGTGTTGCAAGCAAACTTTTGGTAATTTTTTCACAATTTTTATGTGACAGTAAATGTAAAATACGATGGGAACTAATCAGTGTGAAGTTAGTTCTGCTTTTCGGTAAATTCCAGACAAGTTTTCTTTGCCACCTCTCCTGTCATAAAAATAATATGGACATATTAAGTCACTTGATGGCTACCCAAGAGATGAACATTGTTTTCTAACCTACCTACAGGATTAGAGAGAAATGCCTCAATTATAAGTGTAGTCTTTGGAAGCTGCATCAGCAGCAATGGTGACCCTGATCTCCCAATTTCGGGTCTGTTTCCCTCCCCCTTTCATTGTTTGTACAAGCAAAAATTTGGTTATTTACCTGATAAGTACTTTGTCAATCAGCTGTAAACTCTTCTTATTCTGTTTTTATGCTTATCTGATGAGCTGTACTGAAAAATTGACCAAGCTGCTTGTGCAATTGACAATATCATAATTGATATTGGTTATTAAGCATAAAATGTTCACATTTTGATTGAGTGGTAATTTAACACATTTTAATAGCTGATTTAACACATTTTGATAGACAGCTGATTTAGCACATTTTAATAGACAGCTGATTTAGCACATTTTGATTGACAGCTGATTTAGCACATTTTGATTGACAGCTGATTTAGCACATTTTGATTGAGAGCTGATTTAGCACATTTTTATATAATGCTGATTTATCACATTTGATAGTCACTACTTGATACAGTACTTGCATGCTGATACATTTTGCTTTGCTTAGTATTATCTTCTAAGCCATCCCTATTTAGAATTGTTTCCTGATCAACTTAACAAATTTGGAGGATATGGAAATGTTTGTCATGAGTACCTTAAGTATTCTAAATCCTGCTTTTTATATTATTATACATGTATATGCAGTTATTTAGTATTCATATACAATATTAAAAGGACATTAGATAGTACAGGGTGTATTTGTACAACATTTCTTTAATGTGTGTTATATGGAGTACAGTACCTCATTTTCTATTGCATGGAGTGTTTAAATGTAGTATTTATGAATACATAGACAAAATTCTCAGAAAATCATGGATTAAAATTATGAAAATCATTTTCTCTATTTGGTTTTTTAAAGCAACATTTTTTTTACACAATACCAGGGTCTATTTTAGGACACAGGATTCATGCTAATTTCTAAAGGACCATGCTGAAAAGCTAACTCATTATTTCCAAGCCATAACTTTATTTCTTTTTTAAATCTTTGCTATATCTCAAATTTTTTTCCTTTTTGAAAAAGGTTGGTGCCAGTGATTTCACCCTTTAAATTCTCAGTTCTAGTTTATATATATATATATATATATATATATATATATATATATATATATATATATATATATATATATATATATATATATATATATATATATATATATATATATATATATATATATACAAGCATACATACACCTTGCCATAATAACAAAACCCGTCATACAGGAGGCCTATAAACAGCAGTTCTAATTATCATAAATATCTTAACCATGTTAGTTAACCAGAAAAGGTGCATTTTCATATTGTATGGAACTACAAGAAAAACAGATATCACAGCACATACACACACACACACAGCCAATCTTAATTATCACAGTTTATTGTAAACCGACAACACTCATACATTATTTTTTGTAAATGCTAGAATTTTTCTGTATATTTTTAAAATACATGGATGTTGTCCTTGTTTGCAAGCAAGATTTTTAATGAGCTGTTATGGTAATGAACAATGCAAATTAATTGAGGTTTTATAAAACAGACTTACAAGGTTTGTTTGTATTTATTCAGACATGATTCAGTGTTGAATGAAAACTAAGTTCCACAGGTTATAAATACTTGTCAGACTTTCTGTACATGATTTATTATCCATAAAGCTTTGAAAATGTTAAATATAAATTCTTTTTCTCAATGTTTGATTTTTTATCATGATAAAGTGGTAAGAATCTTCAGCTCAACAGAATGTGAGATGGCCACAAGCCCATCAAATTCAAAACTTTCATGTCATCCCAATAAATCTACTTGAAAGCAGAAAATAAACTACAAAAAAAACCCCAACAAGTACAGTAAGTATTTAAATAAAAAATGCATCTTATTAAATTCACAACATATAGTAATGTTGTCTATACTGACTTATAAGTCAAGTTTAATAGCACACTGTATAGACCCTTATCTTCCATCGCATCATGTGCCAGCAGATCTGGGTCCATACAGTTTGCTCTAATTAATCAGTAAAACAAACAGCATAGACATTGATCAGCAACTCAAGATCTTTGTTGTTTGCAGTTTGACTTGACTTATAAGCGAATACATAAGTTACATTATAAATAATGCCAGCAATGCTTCCTTCGATGTCTATACCAAATCCATCTTTAGGACCTGAATGAGAGATGTTTGAAAAGTTCTAAATGTTAGTGTTCTGTGTTATTTGATACTGAAGTGCAATGTCATTGCATCTCCACAGTGTATTCCCCCTGTATTTCAACACATTTTAACAGTCTGAAATATTTTTAATATTTTGTATTCACCTTTTGTCACACTGTTCGTACACTGGAAAACTCTACTTCCAACCTCATTGTGGCTTTCAAATCACCTGCCCCTCAGTAAATCTCTCCAAGCAGAAGTTAGATCAAAGTGGCAAAGTGGGGAAGTCAGTCATGATGATGGATTTGATTTATCAACTGGTAGGTTGTCATGGAGTAGATGGATATGGCCTGTATTGGTGTACTGATGGGTGGAGTGGTAGTGTTCCATGTTTGACTACACTTTCAAGGCATAAAAATGTCCATTGTTGCTGTCAGAGTTAGACACAGGTACAATACTAAGCTGACCAGGACTTTTGCATTTACAAATAATGTATATACAACTCCCTTGACAGTTGAACTACATTGGGCGATTTGTGGTTTCTGTTCATTTTTTTCTCAATCCAAATTTTTTATTTCAAGCCAGTTTAAAAAGGAAAACAAATGCCTATTTCCTTGCATATGACAAATATCTCTTTTCACTCTTTTCATATTTGGCAAATAGTTGAATGACAATTTCAGTCTAAGTCCATTTTTTGATCAGCTGTGAACAAATGCAGGACCCATCTTGCACAACTTATTTGATTCTTCTATATATAAAAAACAACTTATAAATGTAGTCCTGTGACAATAGAAATATCTTCCACTTTTTATTGACCATCTTCATCAATTGCTTTGTCACAGTATCCTCTTCCAACTCATCAATGGCAAACATCAATTTCCCAGCACCTCAGAGATTGTAGGATATGAGAGAAACAAACTTTATCCAAGTTGGGTTGGGTATCAATGATCACTGTCATGTACATTTGTTACATAACACATATATCTGCTGCTGTCAGGTATGCTGCACATGTATCTGCAAATCAATTTGTAGAACATTTTTTGGTCTGCTAATTGGCATAAATTTATTGGGAGGTCCAGAGAAACAAAAATATTCAGATATTTTAAATACCTCATATAAGCAGGGTTATTGTGAAACAACATTTCAAGGAGAAAATGATTTGCCCCTATTTGAAAAAGAAAAATCTGACCCCATAGGAAGGATTTTTATTGAAGAAATAAAGATGGTCATACTACATCCACTGGGAGGAACTATGTTTTCCATCTTTTTGTTCTATTGCTTGCTACCATACAATGGTACTTCTCTGTCTTCCTTTCATATACTTATTTCATTCGTTCTTCCCATCGGATAGTCAGTTCCACCAAGATACAGTGACCATACTTTCCTTATAAGATGAATTGTGTTCTAGTAAGGTTTTCATATGGAGAAGGCGTGGTATAGGGTCTGCACTTTATTCATCAGTTTTTTTAAAAAATAAAATCAATCCACGGTACATTTTGCTCACATCACATATGCAGATTTGTAGTTTTATTAGTTTTGGCAAATTCAGTATCATTTTTTTAGGATGTTTCTTTTCTTTTCAGATTTTGACAACCATGGCAGCCATAATGGAGATTGCTAGAGACAAATACTTAGAGTTTCAGGAATTCTACAACTGGGCTCTAACTCAGTCAGGTTTGAGAGGGTTTTTGTTTTATCATTGTGAAAAATATTACTGTTCCTTTAGTAGTTTTAGTTTTTCATTATACGTAAGCCTGTCAAGTTGATGAGCAAAGCTCTTGCTAAAACTGTTTTTGACACAGAATTTTATTAGAGCATTAAGAAAAGAAGAATCAGAGGACAAAAATAACTTTATTTTGGAATACAAACTATTCACAGGCCTCTAATTCTAAGGTTGTTTTTACTATTATTAAGCATGCCAGTTAATAACATCTCATTTTATGAATAGAAAATATGGATACAGAAATATCACACATATGATAGCATGAGTTGTTTCCCATGGCAGTGAAATGGGCAACATAGTTAATGCAGCAGTATCTGCAAATTGCCACCTTATGGCCTCACAATATGTGTTATATATTGCTCTGTTTTAAATTTAAGGTAGGTTTCTAAGGAAAACCATAACTTTAGCTCAATAGATGCAAAAAACTGTCAGGATTGTTTTGGGGGGAGGGGTTTACCCCAAGGGAAAAAGTGCTAGGGTTGGCAATGAAACACAGGGATGTCTGCCAAACTGGAAACACATTTCTTTTTTGCCTAATGCATAGCTATTTTACAAGGCTTAGTATGCAGTAATTACTTGTGTGTCATTTTAGTTTTAGTAAATATTACAGAAAAGAAAAACATTTTTTTTCAATTCCATTTTTGGTTTTACAAATTTAATGTGATTTTATATTCATACACATGAGCTGTATTTGGTTTTCTTTTTTTCTTTTCAGATGTCCGTGTTAAAGACTGGTTTTTGATGCAGTCATACACACCAACTCTGGTTATCACAGTCTTATATGTTATTGCAGTGACATGGGGTCAAAAATTCATGGAAAACAGAGAACCGTTTAAATATAAATGGACTCTTTTCTTGTATAATTTGGGCCTTATTGTTATGAACCTCCACATTTTCTCAGAGGTAACTCTCTTGATTATCATATTCTTTGTATACAAAATGCATCTCAAGCAGAGATTGTAGAAGATAATAATGTATTCCAAAGTCATATTATCCAGTAAAATTAACCCCCATTTATCCAAACTCTTTTGTTTGGACCACTTTTATTTCTATGAAGCCAGTACACCAAAGATTAATTGACCAGTTAAGAGATCAAATAGAAAATGTATTTCAATAATTGATTTTGATTTGGAGACTTTTACATAAGCAGAGCCATGGTCACAAAGAACTTGCAATATTAGATTTTATACGGATAAAAATCTATCATGTAGATGAATGGTATAGTTAACAGTTATCACAAATTGATAAAATAATTGAGGGTTTGACAAATCTTGTGTCCAGAGCCCAATAGCTACCAGGAAGGTGCATACATGCTACCAGATGTTAGAATCCAGTAGTCCAGTGGGTTACTATATAATATTATGAGTTATATTTCTTTAAAACATCCAAAATAAATCCACTTTACAAATAATAAAGATTTTTGTGATATAAGATATAAGGAGATTTTTCAAAGTTTACAGTTTTACGTTCAAGAGTCTTCTGTGAGCCATTAAATTTGAATTGGGCTACCAGGTTATTTTTATGGTAGCCTCCTACTGGGCTACCATTTGATTTTGTAAACTCCTATAATTGAAAGTGGGTTTTTTTTTCTTCTTCCCTCAGTTGCTACTGGCCACCACAAAGTTAGGATACAGTTATTCATGCCAGCCAGTAAGTTATTCTGATGACCCAGATGAGATCAGGGTAAGTCATTATATTAGTCACTGCAAAACATACCATATAATATATTCACTGGCATGATGAGTCCAGCTGTAAACTGCACAGACCCAGATTTGCTGTTGAATAATGTGCTGATAGATCTAGGTCTATGCAGTTTGCTTGAAGTAATCAGTAGAACAAATGACACAGACCCTGATCTGCAGGTGCATTATGCTATGGCAGATTGGGGCCTTTGTTGTTTGCAGTTGGACTTGACTTATAGCCAAGTACATACTGTAAGTATTATATTTCCATCAGTGGAAAGTAAATTGGCTAGACATATTAACCTTGAGGTCAGTATGCTTTACTATGGTGCAGATGATTTAGGTTAGTTATCAACATTCTTCGTTATTTCCAGTTATAGCCTGGATACTAATTTGACTTGAAAACAGGTGTAACAGTTATTAAAAGCTGCTTGCTAATCAGAACCTTGTCTTATATCCTGCTGACCAAAGGTGTTGGGGGATGTAGTGATAGTGGTGTCTGTGATTCTGTCTATCCTTTCATAGATGATGAGGTTTATCTAGCGTGACTTTAGTTTGCTGTGGTCTTTTTTCTCAAACCTCATGGTCAAATCCATAGGCTAATGATTTTGGGGCTGCTGGGGCAAATCACTGGAACTCAAAATGTCATTTTCCTTTCTGCATGATAAGATCCCATTGTGATATCATGACCACAAAGTAACATTATGACCCTTTGTAAGATCATGACCCAATTGTGATATCATGACCCCAAAGTAACATTATGACCCTATTGTAAGATCATGACTCTATTGTGACATCAGTGTCCTAGTGGGACAGAAAAGTACATTTTTGACAAGTTTTTGAATTTGTGTTAGAATGAGATAACATTATCTTATTTTGAAGGTTATATGATGTTTAAAGTAATTTTAGTGTTACAAATATCTTTGTTTACCAGCTCCACTTATGCATTACTGTTAAAATGAAGTTTGTAACATTAAAACAACAATTTAATATCATAAAATGCCCAAATTAAGACTATCATTCCCAAAGTGTAATGCAGAGGTAAGCAGAGTTTCAGGGCGAAACAATAATCAAGGATGGATATCAGTTAATTATTACTGACACAAAGTTAAAATTGTGCTACAGGCCACCTATTTTAAGAGACCACTGAGACAAAAATATTTGATTCTGTATTTATTATATTAGAGGCTTTACATCAATAAAACCTGTATTAAATCACCACCTGTTTTCAAACACTATCTTTTTAGTTCCTCTGATCTGATTGGTACCTAAGATGACATGGTCAAACAAGGACCATGGTCAGTTGACCTGTAACGTAAAACATCAGTGTCAAAGGTGTCATAATTTTCATAAACAGTCTATAATTAAACTATGTGATCATGTTTTATTTTCTAAAGAGATACACATGTGCTAAAACTGGTTTCAAAGTAAAGCCATAACTCCACTCTCTATTTCAGATAGCCAAAGCTCTATGGTGGTTCTACTTCTCAAAATGTGTGGAAATGCTAGACACTATATTTTTTGTACTAAGAAAGAAGAACAACCAAATTAGCTTTTTGCATGTATACCACCATGCTACCATGTTCCCAATATGGTGGATAGGAGTTAAATGGGTAGCTGGCGGTCAGTGTAAGTACAGCACTTGCTCACAATAATGTAATTCATTCTAACATGGTTCCTGTTATAAGACTGTTTATTCTAACATGGTTCCTGTTATAAGGCCCTTCATTGTAACACAGTTCCTGTTATAAGGCCCTTCATTGTAACACAGTTCCTGTTATAAGGCCCTTCATTGTAACACAGTTCCTGTTATAAGAACCTTCATTATAACACTGTTCCTGTTATAAGGCTCTTCATTGTAACACAGTTCCTGTTAAAAGGCCCTTCATTGTAACACAGTTCCTGTTATAAGGCTCTTCATTGTAACACAGTTCCTGTTATAAGGCCCTTCATTGTAAAACAGTTCCTGATATAAGGCTCTTCATTTTAACACAGTTCCTGTTATAAGGCCCTTCATTATAACACTGTTCCTGTTATAAGGCATTAATTATTAGTAAAATTATATGCATCATGCATGTCATTATAAGGCTGTGTTTATATATTGTGGTATACACTTTGTCTCCCATAGACAGGACTCATAATATGTACAGTTTATCTAAACTATATTTGACAACTTTCCTATTTTTTTTATATTTATTTTATATAATAATTCTCCTGTGAGAAACCATTCCATAATTATAACTCTTGAACCCCATTTCAATAAAGGTTAGCAAATTTTTAAATAATTATTTGTAACCAGCCAGTCACAAGGCCGGTCCCAAATCCTAGAAGATTTTGTACTAGATAAAAGTCAAGAGATTTTTAAAGAAGCAGAGATGTACAGTAATATGTCACAATTCCAATTTCCAGTCTTTTCACTTGTACAGACTCATTATATGTCCTACAATTTGTTCAGTATTAAAGCATTGTCTCATTATAAGGCCCTTAATATGATAGCACAGTTCCTTTTATAACACGTGTAGGATCATAGATCCCATTCATAAAATACTTGTAAAATTAGGTGTATCTGTGAATCATTATTAAAACACCTTAAAGTAGATAATTCCATCAAATTCACATGTATGATTCAAGATGTAAAACAAACTTTACTTTGTCATTGATCCCTTTATGGTGAGATGGGCTATTAAGCAGGTAGCTTAATACTGTGGTCATACATGTACATGAACCATCAGATAATATACAGTGGTCTAGGGCACATCCATTGTTTTAGGAGATGCAGGATATATTTGATGCATCTATTTTATTCACAAATACAGAAATATTTATTAAAAAAATTTGTCTTTTAGGACAAATCTTTTACTGTGATGGCTTGCTATGAAAGTATTTTTGTAGGACGACCAAGTGCAGATATTTGTGTCAAAGATTATCCTAACTACCCCCTGAAAATGAAATTGCTGTGTTTAAAAATATTTTGTTCATTCTGGTGAAACTTATTGTTTATGAACCAATCATATCATAGTCAAAAATATGGATATATGCATAGAGCCAGATCAGCTTGCCCTCTATACAATGGCAGATCTGGATCTGTGCAGTTTCCAGTGGGCTCAAATTATAAGTGAGCATAATATTTTAAGTTTGATTTTATGAAAATTTAATAGTTGTGATTAATGGATCCAGGTGGCATTAAAAATCCCATCTTTGGTGGTTTGTGGGGAAAACTACATTTGTAACCATTTGTTTGAGCATTTAGA